>VZTJ01006161.1:385189-488677 GCA_013397795.1 Orthonyx spaldingii | reverse complement strand
AAAAAAAAAAAGGAAACTTGAACCCATTTCTTAAAAACAGAAAGCATAGCAACCACAGTCAGAAGCATTTAGCAGTCTGGCAGCAGACAGCAGGACATAAAAAGAATAACAAAATAGTCTATTCAAGAGGGGGAAAAAAGATCTTCAAAAGACTTGTGTCCACAGCAGGGTGAAAAACATAACAATCCCATTATCAATGTTGTTAGGGAAAAAAAAAAAAAGTTGATTTCCTTTTTTTCCTAAGTTCTGCCAATATATCATGTTAAACAATATTCCAGTAATTCAGAACATAAAAAGGCATTTTCTGGCATCCCCTTAAAATGTCTCTATTCAGGCAGTCAAAGTAGGAGGGAAAAGAAACAAACAGTTCTGGGATCCGCATTCAAAAGCCCAGCAGAAAGATTGGTTGGCCTAGGAGATGAGCTGTCATGACTGTATTAATTCTGCAGAGAGGTGACATGCATTGAACTGAGGTGACTTTCCCTGTACTACACAGGGAATCTAAATTCACACTCACAATATACCTCTAACTTTGTTTCTGTCAGTACTGGTTTTGTTCTTACAGCTGTATGTATCCATTAATGACTTTTTGGTTGCTTTAGAGGAATTAATATATCTGCTTTGTACCAAATTGTGAGCTATTTTTAATTCTGGGGGTCCTTTTGCAGTTGTGTTTTTATGGTCCTTTTGCCGTTCTATTTTTATGGTTTGGTTTGATGGGGTTTTTTTCCATTCTTTTTACATCATTATTTGTGGATAGGAGAGTGATGATTCTCAGCGAGTCTAGAGTGGAAATTCAGGTGTGCTGTTGAAATCATAGTGAAATTCCCTATGGTTATGGTAATTTTAGCCTTTTTTGGTACCCATTTGCCTTCTTAGAATTTGTGGGGATGTGATAATTAGCAGTTTAAATAGAGCATAAATTTGTGTGCATTAATTATGCCTGCTTCGTGTAAACAGAAGTTTTCCAAATGCCTGATGCACAGTATATCCTGTTATATTAAGGAAGGGCAGAAAACATCCATGTTGCTTAGCTACAGAAACAATAAACATCACAAACCTGTTGTCTTTAGTTGGCCATGCAGTGTGGCACTACAGCACTTGCCAAGTGCATTATCAGGGCATGGGATGCTCTACTTTTGTGTTCACCCTGAGACATGGATTGTTCAAGTTCAGCTTTTATTGCGTGCAGCTTTTGACCGGATTGGGTCCACTTTGGTTTTCGCTTTGAACGATCAGTAAGCTCTGTCCTCTGTAGTTGCATACTAGAAAGTCAGGGCTATATCATTCCCATTTTCCTTAAAAAGAAAATGGGGGAGTGACACCCTATAGGAAATATGGGTGTAAATGTGTCTGATTTCAGATGAAACTTCACTAGATTTTGTGCTGGTAATGCAAATTTCAGTCTTCAAGAAAGTTTCTGCCCTGTGAGGAGATGGTGCGTCCAATTTACAGAGAAGCAAGGAGAAATTAAATTCTCTGTGAGGCATTTAGGTGCAGGTTAAACCCAAATCCGTGGATTACTGGTCCTGACTGCCTAAAACAAGGGTCATTATTATGGTTTTCTTCTTTTTACCTTAGGCCAAAGTAGTCTGTGGAGAGAGTGTCTGATTTAAAAAAGATACTTGTTGTATATAAAGCTATAAAGAGCAGAACAAAAAGCAGAGCAAAGCATATAATTATAGTGTATGAACAATATATTTGCCTCAGAAAAGCCTAATTAATATTTTTCAAAGGTTTGAGTGTGATTTGTTTGCACTCCACGGTTTCGGATGCTCAGACTGGGCAGGAAGAAGAAGGAGCAGAATGTGAAGCTCACAGATATATACTCCAAGGAATTTGTTACACTGTAGTGCCTTTTTTTGTTGTTTTTGCTGTTTTGTTTGTTTTTTGTTTCTTGGATCAATTAAGTCAAAGGTTTTTTTCAAGCTGGAACTTGCAGAGCAGTTTCCCAGACCATGCTAATTGATCTAAAATAATGCAACAAAATGCACATGCTACTGTTTTCTTCAGGTGTTTATGTATCCATCCCATGGAGCCCTATCCCGTTGTCCTTAGGCTTACCTCCCTCTTAGTAGGGTCTAGAGATACCTGGGTTTTGTTTTCATGCTCAAAATGACCCCTTTCTAAATGCCCCACACTACCATCACCACCACATTTGCACAAAGATCGACCTCAGGAGAATGAAAACCATTTCACTTGAGGATGAGTAAGTTGTTCCCTTGGAGTATTCAATATTAATTTCTTCTCTATACTCAGTAAACAAAGCTGGTTTATGATCTTGAGTAACCCTAGAGGCTTGAATAGCTGTTGTGTGCCTTCACAATGTGTTCAAGCATGCACCCCACTGCAAGTATTTGAACTGGGGCTCCTTGAGTTTTGTGTAGATAGTCTGTAGGTTCTTGTGTTCCTCGATACATTCATTTTGGAGTTTGAAAATGCGTGGAGGCATATTGGCAAAATGTCAAGCCTCCTGTGAGAAGCTGATGTTCCTAGATCACAAACCATACAGCAAGTGCTGAAAAAGTACATGGTAACTCTTAGTGGTCAGTTTTACAGTTGGATTTCTGGGGAATGTGATGCTGTGTGCTCCAGGTAGTTCTCAGTGAGCATGGAAATTCCAGTGGCTGGTAATGCAAGCTGCTAAAATTGCCTCAGTCTTCCCTTACTTCAAGTCCCATTGTTAGAGTTTCTGACATCAGCAGGTTGCCTCCTGCTGATGCCACTGTTCAGGGGAAACCTGTTGATTGGCAGCACCCACCTGAGCCATTTTGGGTGACATTAATCTCCATTTTGGAGAATTAACTGTCATTGTTTGTACCAGGTGGTCCAGGTTTTACAGAAATGCTGTTTTATGATAACAAAGATTGATATGGTCCAATTTTTAACAGGTTTTGATACTGGACTCATCCATTTATTCAAATTGCAGTTAGAAAGTTATTTTACCTCATCTCCCAGTTAAGTAAATAGACAAGCTCTTTGGAGCAAGGCCTTAGTGGTAGGTGTTGTGAAATCCTGGCTTCTCTTTGATTCTCAAGGAAACCCAGATGCTACAAATCACGTGATGTGATCAGCTCCTTGAGGATCATCTTTGGTTTTAAGAACGTAAAGTAATTTGAAATAAATGCTACATAATAATTTAAAGGATTCTAATCATAGTGATTGAAACACCATTGCTAGCAGAGGTGGTCAGTATTCTGAAATATTTAAGGGTAATGCCCTTTCTTCACTCATAATGTTTGATGTGGAACAGGCAGCAATTCGAATTGAAAATAGTGTTGCAATCTGGATTCTTTCACACCTTTCATGGTTCTAAATCTCATGGGGCAGGGTCAGTAGAAAGAACGGATAGAGTTCTGTTTATTTTTTTTATTTTTTTTTTTTTATAATTTAAAAAATTTTCTTGACTTAGAAATTTGCTAATTAAGCAGTTACAGATTTAGGATACATTCCTAGTATGAATTCCTTCTCTTTTCTTTCACCTTTTCTCCGGGTGATTCATAGATTTATACTTGTTTACACTTCTGGAGTTCATTGCATAGTAGGGCTCAGCTTGCAAAAACACGTACACATGATATATCTTTGAGAAGCATTAATTAATTTAGGTTGTGCTCCAAGACGACCACAGATCACATTAAAGAGAGTGCTGAGCTAAAGATAATAATTGCTGTCTCAAAGCTGGGCTTATTTGTTAAGACACAGCACTGTGATATTGAAGTTACCTGGCATGTTGTTGGCCTTGATGGTAGCAAAGGAAGCCTGTGTCTTGATTGTAAAATGTTCTGTTCTGTCTCTCTTAGAAAATAAATTTATTCCCCATTTTGGATAGCTTGGTTGCAAATTATGTGGGGAATTGTAACTGCTCTGTTTTTCTTGGGAGTTTAGGTGACCTTTTGCAGTTTCCACGAATGAGGTAATTATATATTTGAAAGACTGAGGTCTTGAAACTTACTGGATATTAAGAAGCAAGAACAGAGTGAATACAGGACAAATCCAAGGTGCTCTTAATGGCATGACAGAATTCCCTGAGGGCTGGCAGTTTCATGTGCTGGAAACTTAGATTGTTGCTCAGGTATGAAAGTGAGTGCAAGAGCAAGCTAAAAACCAGGACCGACCCTGTGGATGCCAGGGTACTGACTGGTGGCTTGTGTGGGAGTAAAGGGGAATGTGACTCCAATATTTCTCCGTTGCAAATTACCTTCACTTGACTAATTGTGGATTCATGTCTCTGATGGAGGGAGAGTGTGCTGAGTTAACACTGTATGCTGTGTGCCTCAGATGGAAATAGCAGATAATATAAGCCCTATTAAAAACATGTTTGTCCTTATGTACCCAGAAGCAAAAAAAAAAATAAAAAAATTAAAAGGCAAAATCAATGGATAAATCAGTAAGTTATTTGTACCCTAGAGGCTGTTGTTTCTGAAGCATGCACCTTCATGAGTTATAAAGCAGATATTAGTCTCAGAATTATTCTTTACTGTTCAGTGGTTTTCCCAAAATTTAATGACAACTAATTACTACTTTTCTCCTTTTTGCTGTGCTTCACTGATGGCTGCGTACATTTTTCATGGATAGGGAGAGGGGCAAGAATCTCAGCATAACACCAGGAAACAGGCTCCCAAATGCAAGCTGTGTTCAGTTAATAGTTTACAGGTCTTTTCAGTTATGGTTCATAAATTCCTGGTTTATTACTAGTTATCCATGATAGTTCCAATTTTTTCATTTTGTAAGAGTAAATGAACATAAGAATTCTAAAACTTAGATATAGGCTTTATTACATACCACAAGGTATGTAATAACGACGCAGTCATTTGCTTCTCAGGAGCTACAGAGTTTCACTTGTGGAATATGGAAGCAAGAAATTGCCATTTGCAATTTTAAGGGATTCCAGGAATGTTGGTGGCATAAAATTGACAATATTTGTCACTGTTACTAAAGTGTTCTAGCAACAGTTCCCTCATATATTATACATTAAGTTATTTAAAGAGTTGGTGACAAGTTATTGAGAAAACCGTTTCACTTTGTCCATTATGTTCTTAAACCATATTTATTCGAAATTATTATTTCTGAGTTGGCAAATTGCTTCAAATCATAGAAGGCTGTTTTAGACATCAAGGAAAACCTAGCTTCCCTTTATTCTGTTCAGTTGTTTTTTTTTTTTAAACATAGCTATTACCTCATAATTGGAATATTCAGTCAAACAGCTCTCATTCAGGTCAGACAGTTTGATTTGTCCATAAACAATAAATTCTCTTTGCACATTTATTCTCCTTCTGTTCAGTTGTGCTCTTGTTCAGGAGGCAATTCAAGAAGATCTTCTCATATTCTTTGTTGCCATATATACTTTCATTGTCACCAGGCATGATTTAGTTCTAATAAGAGCCCATTTGTTCCTCTTTTATTTATTGCACCCTCTGGCCACTGTTTAATGCTTTTCAGTCTAATCTAGGAAGGTTACCCCCTGTAACTCCTTCAGATGAAGTGGGAGTGATTCAAAATCCCTCTTGCATAGAAAATGGTCAATGCTTCATGAGACCAGATATCTCTAAGCAAGCTCCCAGGCTCCTGGCTTCTTGCTGCCACCCCAAAGGGAGGTCACTTGCATGTGCTTATTCTCCAGTACTGTTCTAAACTCCTTTGAACAATCTGCGATATCTCAGGTGTTGTGGATGTGTTTGATAATTGGAAATATGGATCCTTACTATCCAATATTACAGTTTAGTCCAATTCTAATCACTTCTGATGTCTTCAGTTAAAGAACACAACATATTATTTGTGTTTCTATGGCAGAGTATCATTTCTGCTGTCAGCAATCCACAGTGAGATTTATCTGATGCCTTTGGAGACACAGCTCTCATGAGAACAGCACTACTTGTACTCAATTCTGAAATAAAATGAAGAAATAGACTTGTTTATTAACTTTTAGGATACATTTTAATATAGTAGAATAATTCTGACAAGTCTTATGATGCAATTTGCATTGTGGATAATGATATAATTGGAATGAACACCATTCTCACTGAAAAGCAATGTCACTCTATCAATCATTTCCTCTTCTTTTATCTTTAAACATCATTTTTCAGTAGCAACTATCACTTGTGGGGTATGCCATCTTAGACTATGTAAGTGCTAGTGTGCTTTGATTTCTAACAGTAGCACAGCTCTGCAGTTCATCCCTGCTGTTTTCCCCTGACTGGGTGTCAGAACAGGTTTTATGTGTGTTCAAACGAGGTCTCGGAGGAAATTAATCCAGCAGCTCCAGCCTAAGTATTCCGTAAGCACTTTCTAACCCCTAACAGGGTTGTAAAGTCTGCACCAGTGATGGGTGCCCTGAACAGCTCTAGACTACACTGCATGGTTGGAACATTGGGTGAGGGCCAGACATGATCTAGTCCTGAATGGTGCAGATCTGTAGATGAAGAAGCCTCAGCACAAAGTGGTTGGTTTTGCTGAGCTGTTGCTTTTTCTCCAAATTGCTTTTTAATGTAGGGCTTAACCTTATAAACAGAGAAGAAAATTTTAGCTTCTGTTGCCATAAGATTGTATTCAGTCCTTCAGTGGTGTTTTAGCTTGAGTGTATCATTTATTAAAGAATTAAAAGCATTGACAAAACACCTGTGCACGCCTTTGGTATTGGGGAACTCATTTCGGCAGCTCTTGTGTTATGCATAACTCGAAAAGAGCAGCAATGTGAGAAAATACTAATAAAGATTAGAACCCTGGGAAATGGTTACATCATGACAGGCTTCTCTGGACCAAGTTAAAATGTGATTTGAAGCAAGAACATTTGCTGCAGAGGTCAATTGGATTTAAAACTTACATTGTCTTTCATTTTTTTATCACTAAAGTCTTCAGTCAGGGAAAAAACGTAAGTTGGGATTTTTTTTTTATCCTATTGAACGGGCTCAAAGATTTTCCTGGTTTTGTCTGTTTTGATCTGTTATGATATTAGTTTGCTTATCATGTATAGCTTAATGAATTCCATGAATGCTACTACTCCACAGCCCCATGGACAAACTGAAAAGATGTTAAATTATCAAGTGTATGACTTTGGTATATTTTCTGTACATGAACAGAAGAGTTAAGGCAGTGACCAAGGGTTTAGTGGAAGAAGAAATCTAATACTTCTTTATAATGGCAGAATGGCTGTGCAGAGACAGCTTTTAAGTAATCAAGGCCACACAAGCTAATTTGCAGCTCATAAATGATGTGTAGATTCTTTCAGATTGTTAGAATTAACTCCAGAGATATTTTTAGAGCAACTTTGTTTGGTTTAACGAAAACAATTATTAAATCATTAGTCAATGAAAATAGTTATTTCATCTTGTTTGTATGTAAATTATCATATTCACATATCATCACCATTATCCTTTAAATAATGTGCCTATTCAGGATTATATCTCTTTGGTTAAAATGGTTTCTCTGAGTAACTTCTCTGCTTTGCTTGCAGGTTGTATACAAAAATAATGATGTCAGGTTGGAGTTGTCGCGACTTGCCAAGCAAGGGGATCCTAAAATGAAGATTCATGGGGTTGTAGCATTTAAATGTGAGAATGTTGCAACCTTAGATCCAATCACATTTGAAACACCAGAGTCTTTCATCTCTCTGCCAAAGTGGAATGCCAAGAAAACAGGCTCAATATCATTTGACTTTCGTACGACTGAGCCAAATGGCCTGATTCTTTTCAGTCACGGAAAGCCGAGGCACCAGAAAGATGCCAAACACCCACAGATGGTGAAGGTGGATTTCTTTGCCATTGAGATGCTTGATGGCCACCTCTACCTACTGTTAGACATGGGATCAGGTACTATAAAAATAAAAGCCTTGCAGAAGAAGGTGAATGATGGTGAATGGTACCATGTGGATTTTCAGCGGGATGGGAGGTCAGGTAAGTTCCTTTTCTTAGCATTCAGAATGTTTTTTCTGCTGTATCTGAGAGAATATGGGGTACATATTCATGTTGCCA
This sequence comes from Orthonyx spaldingii, assembly GCA_013397795.1. Classification (NCBI taxonomy): domain Eukaryota; kingdom Metazoa; phylum Chordata; class Aves; order Passeriformes; family Orthonychidae; genus Orthonyx; species Orthonyx spaldingii. Next base: position 480,710 of record VZTJ01006161.1, on the reverse strand, counting down.
CAATTAGAGTTGAGCATCCTCTGAAAAATAAGGAAAATCTACGAAGTCATTACTGTCAGGTACCAGAATATAACAATTTGCTGAGTAAAATATCTGTTAACATTATTGGACAATCAAGTACTTAATCTTGCAAGTAAGTGTGTTGTGTGCTTGAAAAACCAACAGCAATCTCCCTCTGTGCTTGCTTACACCAAATAGCTGAAGTGGCAAATTTCAGGAATGAAAATAAAGCAAAAAAAGAATTACTGAAAATAATCTCCAACACAGGGAATAGCTGCCCCACAGAAACAACACAGAGCTCCCAATCATGTCAGCAGATCTCAGCATATTTAAGTGATGTGCTAATGAATGGCTAACAACATGTGTCAGCAGAAATGGAAATAAATTACTTGCTGCATTCTATCAGTATGATTCATATCCTTGGAGTAGTTTACTCAAAAATTATCCCACTAAAAAGTGGTAAAAATAAAGAATTCATAAACTCTTCCTAATGCTGCTGAAATCTAATATGGCTAAAAATCCATTTATCCAGTGAAACTGTCAATGTGTATCAGCTCATCTTGAGTATGTGTCTTGGCTTAAGCAAAGAATCAATATACATCAATTTAAGGACAGCTCTCCCCTACGGTGCCTTTCCTATAGTTCATGCCAGGATTTGGGGAGGAGGAGGGTAAGGAACGTCCTGAGTCTGTAATGCAGTCCTGAATAATTTTCTGATTAACATCAGTATTCAATCTGAAGTTTATGTACACTCCAAAATTGAGTGTTGAAAAATGTAAACGTCACTTTTTTTGGATTTTGTGGGATTTCCCCCACTTTCTTCCTTCTGGTGACTCCTTTTCCATAGCTTGCATTTATAGTTTCTTTATGAAACTTAACCCCTCAAAAGTTATCATTTTATGACTTAACTTCTTTTTACCCACAAATCAGATTTCAGATCAAGCAAATCTTAGGTGCAGGTGTAAACTGAAGATTTCAGTCAAATCCCTGCTGAAATTCAGACCAAATTCAATTGATCTACACTATAATTATGAAAAATAATTATTTTATTCCTGGGCTGTGCAGCTTCAAATTCTAATGAGAGAGACTTTGATTTTCTTATAATAATATATCAGTTGCTCATTTGCATTTCTTGAGGTTAAATAAACCTACCAAAGAAGAACAAACAAACAAAACCCAACCAAGCAAAAACAAACAAAGAAGAAAAAAAAACCCTAACCAAACAACAAAACACAACTTCTCAAAATCCTCAATTGGGATTGAATATCCAGCAGTTGTATTATTTATACTACAATTTTCATTTCAGACTTTCTTCTTAAGTGCTGTTGCAGTGATTCATGTGAGGCAGTAAATCCTGTAATAATCATGCCTGTGGGACTGCTGAAAGCAAAGTTTATTCTTACACCCAAAGCCAACAGATCTATAAAGGAATGAAATAAATGCATAGCAGTTGTTTACATTTGGAGATATGTTCTGCCTTTTCACTGCTTCACAAAAAACGTGGCTCACAAGTGCCATTAAGAGAGTTCAGGGCATGCTTTAATTCTTTAAAACTGCTGATGGACATCACCGAGAATGTAGAGTAATCTCAGGAAGCAAAACCCACCTGGTGATCAGGATTACATATTATTTTTGAGTAGAATTATAAATAATCAAATCAATCCATCTGAACACTTGCCTATGATAGCAAGGTGGGTGAAATTTATGTACCCCCCATCACTGTTGAAAACTAATCATAATATCTCTTAACTCTAAGACTTTGAACTATTTCCAGGAATACTGAATAAAATATGCAGGCTAATGGATTGGCAAGCTGAATTTTTAGCTGCAATCTGAAACAGATTCCAAGTTTTTCTATTAATCTAATACATACAGTAATAGTTTATGGTAGGAGAAGTACCAGCAACACTGAGAATGCTTTTGTTTGTCTTAATGATGTTCAGATCAGGTTATTAAAATTATTAGAGAGATGCCTCTGCCTGAATTAAGGTGCAAAGAAGACAGTGTGCTGAAGTAAAAATACAGATTTTATGTAACATTAAATGTGATAGAGAGAGAAATAGAAAGAAATAGTAAAGAGTGGCAGGCGGGACTCGATTCTAACTGGGCCCTGTCTTCCCTAACCTTATCCTTAGCACCCTGTACAATTTTATTCTATTCCTCTCAAGTCACCTGTCCTTATTTCCACCTTCTGAAAGCTGCTTTTTTCGCTCTGAGTTTGCTCAGCAGCTCCTTATCCATCCATGGAGGCCTGCTGGCATTTTTGCCCGATTTCCTCCTTGTTGGGATGCATCGCGTCTGAGCTTGGGGAAAGTGATCCTTGAATCACGTCAGCATCCCGTGGCCCCTCTGCCCTCCAGGGCTCTTTCCCGTTGGACTCTCCTGAGCAGTGCCTTGAAGAGGCCAAAGTCTGCTCTCCTGAAACCCAGGGCAGTGAGTTTGCTGGGTGCCCTCCTCGCTGTCCTGAGGATCTCAACCCCCACCCCCTCGTGGTAGCCCTATGCATGTTGGTATATTTTACCCATGAAGAATAAAATTCACTTTACTACTCCAGGATGCTTTTTGGTTTCTTTTCTTTAGCCCAAACCAAACATACTGGAAATCACATGAATATGATTACTTTCCACTAGCTTACCTTTAGAATTTTTATATAACTGAATGAATATATCTTGTATAGAAAAAAATTTGCTTTTCTGAGACTTTCTTGTTGCCATTGACAGCATATTTCCTAGCTATCAAGTATAAAGGAAGAGATTCTTCTGTTAATGAATAAGTAGCTCAAATAAATTGATTTTTTTTTTCCTTTAAATTAAGTTTGGTGTCTTGCAACCTTTTGCTCCTAGCCTTCAAATCCAATGCAAAGTGGTTCCCTCTGATAGTAGAATGCTGTGACATTTCTCAAGGAGCTTTGCTAATTTCCTTGACTTTCATATTAGCTGGATCAGCAAGTACTAGATTTATTTCTCATTCTTTGCTCTCTTCCAGACTCTCAGTCACAGTGAGCATCCACTCTAAACTACTGACTTTGCTTGTCTGGGGCTGTGGTGGAGGCGGGAGGGAGATGTAAGGAATGAGAACATATTTTAAAATTTTAATCCTCCAGGCCCCATTCACTAGCAATCCTGCCAATCCACTCAGATTTTGGGAGATACAAGGAAGAGGGAAGAGATGGTGCCTTTTAATTTCCTTTTGCTGAAAGAACTTTAGACCTATTATTCTTGTTTTCATCCTAGAATCCCATTCTGTTACCTGTAAGATTTAGTCTGAGTGTTTTCTTACCTAAAAAGCAGATATTTGGTAGGAAGAAGCTCCTGCGACCATATTTAGTTAAGATTTAAGGGTTAGGTAAAGAAAGATATTCATAAGATATTCTCCTCTGGTCCATCTTTCCTGCTGGGTGTGCAGCAGTGTTACCAGTAGCTGTATCCTGAGTTTTCTCCCAGTTTTCCTGAACTGTACATCCTGAATTCCTGCGAAGGACCACAGCTTCGTAGCTGCTTCACATGTGCCCTGTCTTGGCCATGGGCTGCCTGCTGTGGTCACAGTCCTCATCACAGCTATTATATTGTCTTTTAGCACACAAGATGTATTTAGAATTAAAATCTTGCTCTGATTTTTCAATGTTTCTTAATAAGCAGATGTTTTTCATGGGCACAAAAAGCAACTAAACAGGCCACATCAGGTAAGCAGAGAGATCAGAACAGCTGTAGTAGCTGTACTTACAATCTCCATATTTAACAGATCAGGAGTGAGATGAGGTTTGGAAATATGATTTCGTTTTCTATGCACAGTCTTAGGAAAAAGTAAATTGCTGAGATAATGAATATGATTGGAGAGGCTCATTAACTCATACCTAAGGGAAATGTTTGTCTGTTCTGCTCTTAACAGTACTGCCAACTCTGCAGAAAAAAAGAATTAGGGGAAAAAAACCCCCAAAATAAATAAAAAACAATGATTAAGCAGCTGTAAAGGTCTTTGCTCACAGTGTTTCTTGTAACACAGTAGGGATACATTTAATCACTGTTTTCTGAGACTTAAGTATTCTTTAAAATTTTTAAAATGCTTTGCAATATGCAAGGATAACCATGCAAATGTTTTTTTGCTAAACCACCATTCATCCTTTGGAAATCACCATTACATAGTGAAATCAGGGAGGAAACTTACTTTTCTTGTCAGCCTCCAGTTGTGTAGGGCAATGTGAAGCAGAATGTATCAGAATCTATTCATAGGTAGATAGCATTTGAGGGCTGAGTCACTGAAATTTTGAACTAAAGTTAGAGTATCAGCTTGAATACCAGAAATTATTTCTAGAGTATGTAATTAGAGCTTAACTATAATCACTATCTCACTGTGAGTAGTGCTTTGTTGATATCCATTACACATATTGTTGTTGCAGGTTCTTTTTTTTTTTTTTTTTTTTTTTTTTTTTTTACATGTACACTTCTACATATTACTTCCCACGTCTTTTTTAACCTTTTAAGAACAGCCAGATTTACATGTTCCTGTTTCAACAAATGTTAATAGTATCCATGTTTGGGAGGATGGGTTCGTATTGCGTTTTAAGGAAAATTCTTTCAATGATCTGCTTCTTTCTCAGAGTCCAAGATAAACCTTAACCAACACTCATTACAACAGACTTCTCTGGAGTCCCCCATATATTTCCCACTTTGCTCATATGTGTCTTATTGTCGACTTGTATTGTCAACTCATCCTTTGAAGGATGCTCACTAATCAGTTATCCTTTAAGTCAATAATTCGTGCTGGAAACCATAATTTCATTAGTTTTTCTCAAGCTGCTTTTCCAATACAGAAAGGAGTTTCTGAATGTTAAATTGCACTGTGTGTTCAGGTGAAATGCTGCAAAATCAGAGCACCCACAGATCATTATAGAATCCCTAAATTTATGTCCAGTTTCTGGAGATAAGAAATGCTACTTGTTTTTAGAATCTTAAGCTGGACCATGAATTCTCAGACTAAATAAGTCACCCCGTACCTTCTTGTCTTTCAGTCATTTACTTTTTCTCCTTTCAGGCTGGACAAACCACATGCTACCAGCATTCTTTCATTTCTTTTTTATTCTTGTAGAAAAACAGAAAATATTTCCAACTTTGAGTCTTAAAAATCTTTGCACAGAAGCTGCTTGTTTCCTGGCAGGCATTATTACTCTTTTCAAATAAATGGTATCGCTTCTGATCTGGTTCTGAGTGCTGTTATGCAAAGATGGAACTTTAAGGTTGGCTCTTACTCCTAGAGATGTTACAATTTAAATTTCTCATTTTCTCTCTCTCTTGAGCATCCAGTGCTCTTCTGAATCTGCTGCTTCCTCATCATATCTCCTGTTTCTAGGTCATTTTGTTAAACAAGACATGTCCCATTCTTTCCTCTTATCCAATTTAACAATTCTGTCTTGAGAATGAAATTACAGTATCCTTACTGGGAAATTTATTAACCCTTTTTGTGCTGGCCACATAAGACATTTGCATGCTCCATTAGCTTCCCTTTCTTCCTCGATGGGAAGTGATGTCTCTTCATATTCATAAGCAGAAACATCTGAATGGATTGGAGCACACTGGTGATTTGACAAAGAAATTCCTTCTAATCTGTCTATAATTCCCTGGGAAAGCAGAATTGAAGTCTATCGAAGGAGGTGTGCATTGCAGTCCCCACTTTCTGTGGTACCTTCTGCCACTGTAAGGAGGTCTAATTTGAGGCGTAGAACTCAGAAAGTTTCCCTCAAAAAAGATAGCAGTCTTTTAAAAAAAAATCAAAAAAACAAACATCAACAAACTACAGGAAAACAAACAAACCCAAACCCCTGCAATAAACGAGCAAAAAAATCCACCCCCAGACCTCACCAAGATGGAACAGCACATGCTACCTCTGTCCCAGCTCTGTGTGTACTGTGAATCCAAAGGTGTTTATAGAACCATTGTTTATTTTCTGTAGGCCTGTTCTATGAACTTGAGTTCTGCACTTTGTTGTAGGTTACTTAAAATACCCTGTAATTTTTGCTGTATTTTGGAGTACTTTATTTATATTGGCTTATTTTTCTCAGATTTTTTTCCACCATTTACAAAGCAATTAGTGACTAAAGTTTGCATTATCTGTCAGAGATACCTAAAAGGTGATTTGGATATCACCAGCAGTGATGACTGTGTAGTTGCCTGTCATGTTTTTGAACCCATAGTCATTAGATGCAGTGATTGCTCTACAGTTTCAGAGGACTTCTCACACAAATTATTTTATGGGGTTTCATTTCTTGTGAAGGTAAAAAGCTCATTTCTTTAAGAAGCTGTTGACATCTATTCAAAATAATACTTAAGCTCTCTTCAGGGTAATCCTTTATGACACAGAGAAGAAAAATTTCCTGTTTCAATCTATCATTTTACTATAATTCACAGTCACCAGTTCCCCTTATCATTCACCTTCCTAAGCCTTCTGTGCTTGCAAAGCTTCCACTTGGTACACAGAATTGCAGCTATACTGGCAGAAATTTATCTGTCTTTTTCAGTGAGCTAAAAGTAATCAAGATGTAGATTTTTATTTTTTAATAGAAAAGGAGTTCTAGGATTCTCCTTTAACGACCTGAAAATATAAATGTCTTTGCCCAGCAGAAAGCAGCACTGTTCACATGGTGGAGCTTGCTGTCGGAGGCTGCAGCTGAGTTAACTTGTGTGGGTGCACAAGTGGGTGCTGCCTGAACATGGGTTTAGAGAGTTTGGTCCTAAATTAGCCTGTACATCAACAGATGGGAAACAGCAACAATAGCAGTAAGAAACACTGCGAGGACAAGTACAATTTATATTTACAGCAGCTCTAATGTTTTTAAAGAAGAAAAGAACTGTTGCCCGTTAGCCATCCTTCCTTATATCTAGGATGCTCTCTGGAAAGTCTCTCTTGGTTTGACAGGTCATTCACAGGAGCCCTTGTTTGACGCAGCTGATTAATCAAATCAAACCTCAAAATGTTTATTCTTGCATGCCTAAGGTCAGACCTGTAGCAAGCGTTCCATATGAGTGCCAAGTTCTGCTTCAAGGAGCTGAGAAGCAATAGCGAATTTTTAGAGTTAGCAAAACATAATCGTCTTATCAGTTTTAAACAGATGGGAGTTTGGAAGAAAAAGTATCTTGTTTCAGCACGCCTAGTTCTTTCTTGGAAGTTCACTTTTGCATCTGTGTGATTATTCAACTGACATGGAAAACATTTCTGATAACACATGGAAGGGAAAACTGACCACATCCTCATTCTTTAAACATCCTTATAAAGGTGCAAACACGTTATGCAAACCTGTTTTATCTTAGTTCTCTTCTGATGGTAAGGAGACTGTTTGCGGTATCCAGCCCTTCTAAAATCCACATCTCAGGTCTCCCATGGGAGTTGGACCTCATGAGGCCTTTATCCCAAAGAGCTTTTACTCACGATCCAAATTCTTTATATATTCATTCTGTCCATGTTGTTGAAGTTAACCTATTGAACCAACAAAAGAAAAATTATAGCTTCCACAGGGGTCCATTGCTAAAAGAAAAGCCTAAATTTTAGGCTGTACCCAAGTAAGAGAATGATCTTTTTCTGACCTGCCTTTGTTTGCTTGAAACTCACATTTTAGTATGTATGCTGTGTAAAGTGTGAATTTCTTCTTCTTATGCACAACTCCTACCACAGTGGAAGCATTTTTGGTAATCAGTGTTATCTTCTGGAATCTGTTTCAGGCTAACAGTGGAGATGGTGAATCATGTTCACTTTGTATATATATGTATGATAAATTCATCATGATAAAAGGAATTCTTCCGTGTTTTGTCACCACTAATACAATTTCAATGTTATGTCCAGCAGATAACAGTGTTGCATGATATGACTGGTACATTAACAATAATTTGGTGACCTACATAACATTCTGATTTATATTTTGTTTGCTTTTGTACCCACATGGAATGGTAAGGAGTCACTTCTGTGAAGATCTAAATGAAGATTTTTTTTCTAAGTGATTTTACTTAGAAATAAAATTAAAATTGGTGCACATAAGTATGCTCTGTGACTGTATGTACTAAATTTATTTTTCTGCTTATTGAAATTGTAAGAGTTGCATACTTCATTATTTTAAACAAAGTACAGCCAAAAAAGGGTCTTTGCAGTTGATGACATTTTCTTTGTTCAGATACGTCATTAAAAGAGGACCCTTTTCTAGGTTTAATTTTATTTAATTTTTAGACTTAAATGGAAAAGATATTTCTGATTTCCTGAAGTTCTATATACATCTTCTCTCATTCTCATTGTAACATGCACACATTTTGAGATAAGTGTCAGAGGCATTGATTTTCCCTCTAGGAGCACATCACTTCCTTCTTAGTGATTGCCTGCCTGGCAGCTGAAGAGAGCATTTTCCTTCTGCACTTAAAGAAAAAAATCTTATCCAAAGCCCACTGAAAGTGGTGAGAGGTTTTTAAAATACTGTGTCTTTGGGCCCAAACTGAAGACTCAGATTTGCCTCCCAGGTTGCAAACTGTCAATGCAACCCTGGCCTTAATGCTTTGAAATACATATGAGGGAGTGAAAGGTTTGTTGTTGTTGTTTTTGTTGCACAAGGAGGATATTTCAAAAATAAGTCTGAACTGCATTTCTCCTGCACCTATGAGGTTAGTAAGGTGATTTTGACTGGGGGTTTTCATATAGTGATCATGCAGCATTGTGTGTAAAGGTTTTTACGTCATTAGCTTCCTGATTACATTGCAATTAAAATAGCGAAGTGTATTTGTGATTCTACAGCTGTACAAATAGAATACCTCTGCTTTACTTATGGCTGTTTGTCAGGAGCTAATGTGATATGCAGGTGAATGAGTGAAAAAGCAGTGACAAAATCTTTTAAATGTCTTGAAAACCACGTGTTTTGTCTTTACAGGGACAATATCTGTGAACACATTACGTACTCCATATACCGCACCAGGGGAAAGTGAAATCCTTGACTTGGATGATGACTTGTACCTTGGAGGCTTACCAGAAAATAAAGCAGGCCTGGTCTTCCCAACAGAGGTGTGGACAGCACTCCTCAATTATGGATACGTCGGCTGCATTAGAGATTTATTTATTGATGGTCAAAGCAAAGATATTCGACAGATGGCTGAAATTCAAAGCACCGCTGGAGTAAAACCCTCATGCTCAAGAGAAACTGCAAAACCTTGCCTTAGCAACCCCTGTAAAAACAATGGTGTATGCAGGGATGGATGGAACAGATATGTGTGTGATTGCTCTGGCACAGGGTACCTTGGCAGATCATGCGAAAGAGGTAGGTTCCATGAAATGACTGCACTTCTGTTTTTATATTAAAAAAAAAAAAAGCACAACCCTAAAATAAATAAAATCCTCTACAATGATTAAAAGTGGTAAGCTATCATTAACTGTCCTGAGGCAAAGAAAAACCATCCTTGATTTCACTTGATGTGAGGTGGAGCCCTGCTCTAGACTTAACATAGTAACTGTAGAGAGAAGATCTCAAGGGAGAGTCTAAGGTGCATGAAGAATTATTAGGTGGCTGTGACAGAGAGCCAGTATTGCTAAATGTCTCCTAGAAAATGCCTCTCTTTGTGTCTCATCATACACTGTTGAGTTCTGAAAAGCTTTGTGAAAGCAATTTTAAATGTTATTGCATTGCCAAATGGTCATGTTCCAGTTCCAGACTGAGGTCTTGTTCTCTGCCTATTTATGACAACATCATTATATAATTAAATTGACTTTTGAATTCCACAGTGTCACTTAAATCCACGGCCAGAACTTCACCCATGAGTCAAAGCAGAAGAGTCAGTGGGAATTAATATTTTTTACTTATCTCCTTTTGAAAAGATCCCAGTACCAAAGGACACTATCTAAAATCTGAGTATTCCTCTTACCTACAAAAGATAACAGTGAAGTTGACAAGCACCATTTATTTAATTGAAAAGGTGGATAGTGGCAAGAAAGGCAGATGTTGAGGTTAGTTAATAGATAGAAAACCCTATAATTTATTTAAAATTGCAGAGTGTGGTAATAAACGATTTGAATGTTAAGTAGAAAAATGGTTTAAAAAATTGTAGTTAATATTTTAGTGGTTTATTTCTATTCTTATTGGAATAGAAAGTGTTTCAATGCCAGGAGTTGTATGTTTTCATCTCACATTTGACACAGTATTTTCTTCAGATTGTCTTCAACCTGAAATCTAAACCTAAAGTTTATTGACTGAAAATGTAAGTTCTTTTTACCTAGTGTGATTAATTTTTCCAGTTGGATGAAACGAAAATGTCTTCTTTAGAAACAAAATCCCCAGTGAACGCTTTAAGTTGTGTATCAATAGATATGTGTGTTTATGTAGTATGGATAGCGCCATATTATCAGCATTTGCAAGTAGGTTCTCAGATCCTTCTGTGGGCTTTTTCTGTCGTGTTTTTTGACTGTTTATGCCTTTGGCTCGTGGCCAGCTGTTCCGAGCTCTCCAGACTGCTGTTGCTGGCGGAGCGGAGCTGCCTGGCGCATCCCCGCAGCCCTCGGTGAAACGTGGCTGGCGTACCACCCTGTGGCCAAACGCGCCTATTGCACACGGGCTCCAGCAAGAACCGAGTTGCATTTTTCCATTTCCACTGGAAAGCCAGGAAATGTGTGCCTTAAGAGACATAAACACATGCGGATCTGCAAGGAACTAACAGTAGGCTTCACCATAGCAATTTCCCATGCATATATTGGACGGATGATGATGTTGAATAAAAAAACCCCTTTGCCTTTTTTATTTACTGTGCCTTATTTTCAAGCATTGTCCGGCTTAAGGCTTCATTTTCCCAGTGCATTCCCCTGGTGGGAATGGTGGTGCTGGAGTGGGAGGTGTTGGCTGCTCTACAACAACATTTGGTTCCTGTCCAACAGAAATATGTGTGGCACTTCAGCCGGATGAGATCCTTTCCTGCCCTTGGGTTTCCCCTCTCCAGAGGGAACTGCACTGAAAGGAGATGTCTTCTCAGTAATATTCATATCCCAAGTGGTCACGCATTAATGAGATTATAGCTTTTGGGATTCTGGAAGCGTCGTGTTGGCATCTTACTATACAAAGTTATTGTAACTACTAGCCGTGTGTAGGAACTGATAAACTTGTGTTTGGTGATATAAGCAGCTGTTCAAACTAATTTAAATAGAAGGGGAACATGCTCATTTCAGTCAACAATGCAGTTTAGCAAAGAAAAGAAAGCTTTATAATAAAATACTGGAGATTAAACAACTAGAAGGCTTAACATTAAGTAATTAAGGTGTCTTCAGTAAACAAAAGTGTGCAGCTACTTTTGATTGCCATTTATTTTTTTTAATTTTTCATATTATTTCCCCCGAAATAGGAGTGCCAACATCCCTGTATGGATATTTAGTGTACAATACAGAACCTGAAATAATTTCAGTTTTTTAGTGCACAAAAACCCAGAACACCACTGTGGTCTACTTTAATTTGTCTATACTTGAAATTGTATATGTACATATATATTTATATCCACATCCATTTTATCCTGTTGCAAGTTATTCTTGATTTTATTCTTGATTTTCAGTAAGGTTAAACATCAGCCTAATCTGTAGATTGGCTTTAGTAGATTATGAAAACTCTAGCAGATGGATGGACAGCTGTCACAGCAATAAAAATTGGTGTCCTCTCTTTGTGGATCACAGCAAGCGACTCCTCTTGGCAAAGCCTTTTGCAGGTGTATTCCTTTGACTGGATGGCTAGGAGCAATAGTTTTTATCATCAAAGAGTGATAAGCAAAAGTAAGCATGCAAACACAAGTTTATTAAGGTGAGATTTCTGAGGAGAAAATATGTTTCAAGTAGAGTGTGTGTAGATGTCCATATTGTGCATGCACAGACCCCTCCATCCACAAACACATTAAAGAAATGTAGCTTTCATTCCTTGTGTTATAACTGGATGCTTTAAAATTTTAAATTCAGAAAAATAGAGGTGATATGAGGATAGAAAGCATGAAGAATCAGGTGTTTAAAATATTATACTAAGTCTATTACTGTCCTAAATGGACTGATTGGTCCTGTGTGATAAAGTTGCAACAAATTTACAGTGTGGCTCAGGACCTCAGTCCTGAAATAACTTCAGTGTAGGAATTGGAAGGAACAATTTCAATTTCTGTTCACATATCATCTTGTAACTAATCACACGCAGAGAATTGTTTCTGTCAGACTGATGGAAAGGTTCCCTAGGATTCACCAAGGCTGCAGCTTTAGGCCCAGATGGACTGAAGTAGAGAAAACACAAAATGCCTGGGAGGAGAACAAAAAGTTCAAATTTGATTCAGTAGCAGCCAATATATTTGAATGCTCACACAATTTCTAGGAGTAAAATCATATCTATCAGGGAGCATTTTCAGGACAGGACATTGTTGCCCTACATATACTGGTAAATACAGATCAGAGAGCAAACCTGAATAGTTGGTTACTGATGATGCAGATTGCTCATGTACATCCTGGCATGACTCTGGCCTGTATAGTCTGGCATTCCTGGGCAAATTTTGTGTGGGATGTTAGTGACAGCAGACACAGAGGGTGATTTCATGCTTTAAAAATGGCTCTGTGGGATTCAATACTGTCCTCATACTATTGCAGACACTTTGAAACTGAAAAAGCAGGAAAAAAAAAAAGAATTCTGTCTTTTGGGACTTCACAGGCACTGCAAGGGGACCAGAAGAAGCAAGATCCTGTTTTGTTTATTAAAATACGTGCAATAGGCATTGGTACTAGCCAAGATCTTGTTTTTAAAGTAACGCAAACTTGGCTGCAGAACTTATGAAAAAGAACACTGACATTCAAATGTCTAGTCCATACTTCCTTCACTTTAATTTAAATAAGCTGTGAATTGAAGAATAGCTTCTATTCAGGAAATCTTGCTTTACTTCAAAAATATCCAGTTCAGCATTACTGAGGGTAGGAGCAGATGTAGGAAAGTCTTCAGAAGAGTTGGTGCCACAGTGCCTGGAGCAATTTAGGTAATTCCAGCTCAAGTGGAAATGAAGGTCCTGAATCTCCTCTCACGTCAGTTCTGGTCAGTGCATCCTTAGGTTTAGACATAGAGATGATTGGGGTCGGGGGAGTGGTGTGTGTGTGTATATATATATATACACACATATATATATACATATATATAAGAAAGAAGACTATCTAGGCATGAAGATTTTAATAAGAAACAAAGTAAAAAAAAAAAAAAAAGAAAAAATGGAGAGAGGAACTGAACCCTTCAGTGGGGTTGTTTTGGAGTTTGGTTCATTTGTGTGTTTTGGTTGGCTGTTTTCTACCACAGGAGCAGGAAAAACTTTGTCAGGTTTATAAACCTGTCAAAGAATGAATGCATAAAGCATTTTTTATATGAATCTCAGTGTTACATAATACCATTTATTTCTTCTTAATAATTCTACTGCATGTACTTATTAGCTGCCACAAAAAAAATTGTCAGTGATTATTTTATAAGGATTTCTGCTGGTTTTCTTTTCAGTGCTATGATACCAACAGTCAAGTGGTAGTAAAACTACTACTGTTTTCCTTCTTTTTTTAAATTAATATCACATCCTGAGCTAAAGTTACAGTATATTATCATTTGATCTAATAATTAAGAGAAAGCTGAGCGAAAGAGAAAAGACATTCTGCCAACACTTATGTGAGAACATTTAGCAGTGTAGATTTCATGTAAAGATGAGACACCTCCTTGGAGTTAGTTGGTCCAAAGCAAAAAAAAAATAAAAGAGGCAAAAATTAATGCACGTTTTTAGCTATATTGTTCCTTCAAGGTTTGTGTAACTGGTGCCTCTTGTCATTCAGGTCACCTTCTTACTAACAAGGCCTTGCAAATTAAAGCTCCATTCATGCTAGTTTTGTGCTAGGTTCTGCTTTGTTTGTTTTTGGGGGGATGAGGCTTTTTTTTGTTTATTGTGTTTGTTGTTCTTCATTCGCTTTTGGGTTTTTTGTTTGTTTTGGGTTTGGTTTTGGTTGGGGGGTTTTTTGTTGGTAGTTTGGGTTTTTTCATTTTTCTTTCCCCTATAATACCTTCATATTTAGGAAGTCTGTGCCTTGGAAAGGACATATTGACATTTCAAAAGGAGCTGGTTGACATGAGGGGGCTTCCTTATTACCCAAAGCTTTTAAGTCATTTGATCTTCTGTTCAGTGTCTTTGGTCTGTTCTTAGAACATCTGTTCCCAAAATACTGGCACAGTATGGCTTAGGAGGGTTAAATTTCTAATCACATCAGGTCTCCTCACCATGATGTTACTCACAGGCCATCTCCAATTAAGTCCCTTCTCTCCTTTTTCTGTAATTTTCAGAAAAACTTGAATAATTACAGGAAAGTTGGCAAACAGTCCCAGTGCTCACAGCTCTCTTTTATATTATCCTAAGCTAATTTGTTAGCAACAGACCTCGAGCATTGCTGAATGTTGGGTTTGCTCTCCATATGAAAACCCTGAGTACTCTTAATGTGGTGGTTTTTTGTAGACAATACAAAACACCTTTTATTTTCTGTTATATTAACGTGTAATTTTAAGGGTTTTTTCCCTGGAATTTTTTACCTAAATCATGTTTACCTTGGTAAAGATCTTGGGAGATTTTTATTCACAGACTTGGCAGCTAGATATAGGAAGGAATTGAAGGCCCCTGTTCATGACTTTCCCCCTAAAACTAAACAAGGAAAACCACAAAAAACCCATCCCCCAAACTAACAAACAAAAATCCCAAACAATCAAAAAACAAATCACCTTCTACTGAAAACTCTTTGAGTAGAAATCACTTTTCAGATTGTTGCAAGTATTTAATCTACTTCAGAGAAAAATTTCTATTTAGAATATGCTGAAAACATGATTACCTGCACAGTTAGAAATCATCAAAGCTGTACATGTATTCTTCTGTTACATCTAAGGACTTTCACAGCAGTCTCAGTAACTTTTTTTCCAACATCAGATTATTTTATCCAAATTTGTATTGGGGGAATTCAAAATTCTTTGCACAGGAGAAGGTTGCCCAGAGAAGCTGTGGCTGCCCCTGGATTCCTGGAAGTGCCCAAGGCCAGGCTGGATGGGGCTTGGAGCAAGCTGGGATAGTGGAAGGTGTCCCTGCCCATGTCAGGGGGGTAGAACTGGGTGATCTTTAAGGTTCCTTCTAACCCAAACCATTTTCTGGTTGCACTAGTGGAAACATCATCTATCACTTTTGCCTCTGACAGAATGAGTAGAACATTTTGTCCTTCCATGGATCATGTAGGCTGGAAGTCTTGAAGAGCTTATCTGTCTTGAACAGCACACAAGATATGCTGTGGGAAAAATTTTGGCAAACTTAGTTGTGATACTAAACATAGTATCAGTAGTATTAGTCCCTGTAAATATTTTTGCACCTTGAGACCACAAAACACTTTGGCTTTAGATAAGTGTGTCCTTTACACCTGAAGCAAATTGAAGCACAGAGAAGCTTCCCATAGGTGTTCTCTGCCCACAATGTTTGACTGTCCTGCCAAAAATGACTCACTAATGCATTTCAGAGACGCATTTCCTTTGCTTTCGAGGAACTGCAGTTCCTCCCTGGGAGCAGAAATGCAGTCTCTTTGCTCCCTTTCTCATTACCAGCCTGGAAGCTGGGAAAAGAAGGCTTGTGACTGGTTGCTCTGGGGTCTAACAGACTGTGACTGCTCTGTGCCAGAGCTTCTGGCCGGGAGGGTTTCCTGGAATATCTGAAAGTGACAGTTCTTTGCTCGTCTTGGGGGTTTTAAGATGTTACCCTCAATATGCCAAGTCGAGTCTCAATCCTCTTGCTGAGGCTGTCGTGGTGTTCATGTAAGCATTTTTTGGGTCCATACCATGGTTTTTGCCCCATCCAAACCATGCTGGGGACAGTCACCTATTTCAGGAGGATGTTTGCTCACTGTATGATAATTGTTACCCATGGTGGTAGCAATGCCGAAAGGTTTATATGTGAAGCATCCTAAGGTGATTATCTAAGGGAATGACAATCAGACTTGGGCTTTTGTTAGGCTGTGAGGTTTACCTGAATATCTTTTACAGATTTGACCTATTTTGAGCAGTACAGGCCTGGTTTTTCAAGCATTGCCTTACAGGTGATTTTACCGTTCTCGTTGAAGATGCACACATGACTGGCTGAGTCATTAAAGAGCAATTTATTTTCTTTAAAAAGCACCAAGATATGTCACTTAAAACCAAAACAAATCAAAACAAATCCTAACAAAAAGCCCAAACTCGATGTTCCTTGTGATTCCCAGTAATAATAATGAAATGTAGTAATTTTTCTGTGTCATGCTGACTGAATATACATTTACCATCTTGCCTTCAAGGAGTTTCAGTAGAGAGAGTATGATTCTTTAATAACTGATTTTCTCCTTTGTGTTTTCAGAGGCAACAATTTTAAGCTATGATGGAAGTATGTTTATGAAAATTCAGCTTCCTGTTGTGATGCACACAGAGGCCGAAGATGTTTCTTTAAGGTTCAGGTCTCAGCGAGCTTATGGAATTTTAATGGCAACAACTTCCAGGGAATCTGCAGATACCCTTCGGTTAGAGCTGGATGCAGGACGAGTTAAGCTAACGGTCAACCTAGGTAACAACCTCTTCCTCCAAGAAATTAACATTTTCTTTACATTTTTTCTTTTTGCTTGCAAACATTTATGAAACGGCCTGTTTTAACATTAAAAGTAAACTGAAATGATATATGAACACACATCAATGCGACATTTGCATATGTACATACACAAATACATGACCATTATTACAATTTATTTTGTTTTCTTTTGCATTTTTGTATTCTTTATTTAGTCTTAACATTACCCGTCACAATATTTTTGTACTGTTGTGTATTCTAAAAAAAGAAGACGAGTTCATCAGTGGTATTTTTTGGCTAAATTGTTTTTCTTGATTGTGGAAGATTGGTCTCCCTCCACAATTTCTTCAGAATAGCAAGTCCACAATTTCAATGTGGAAGCAGGAACAGCATACCTGTAGGTCAGCTCAGTTTTACCTCCACCAATTAATCTACAACATGCAAATATGTCAAAGACTTTCTGGTTTTAACACTGAAAATGTTGCAGTTGGATACTCCCACTGATGGATTTCTTGGTCTCCTTTTTTTAGGTGTCAAATCTATATTAAATCCATCTCCTCTTTTTTAAATAATTCTGTAGTGGTATTTTTGTAGTGTCGAACGATAACACAACCCTTCAATGCCCAAAGACTGCGGCCCTCAGCAAACAGCCTTGTGAACACAGGAGGCACAAGCCCTTTTACAGAAAAAAAAAAAAATTGGTTTCCTTGTTTAAAATATGATGGACAAAATGTCAGGTTATGGTTTTAGTAAATATAAAGAAATAAAAGTAAATAAAGAAATAGAAGTGCTTATGAATAAATCCAAGTCAGGACCCGAAAGAGAACAGGAGTATGCTCAGGAAAACGCACATTCCATGCAGCTATTCCCATGCAGGAGCATGCGATATTTAAAGGGAGTGAAGTATTTTATTGCTTTAGTCACAGATTTAGAAAGCACCGGTGGGGAATGGGGGGTAAGAAAACATCCACTTAGCCCTCCACTTCATCCACTGAAGCCCTGCCATGGCGTTTAGCAACGAGGAGGGAGAAGGAGGAGCAAAGGGTGTCGCGGGTGACCCTGCCCTGCCCAGGAGGCCGCGGTGGGAGGCTCCGAGCACGTTCTGTAAAGGGGCTGTGCATGTGCTGCTCCTCGGCTGTTTGCAACCACTTTTCTGATGCGGTTGACGACACATGACAAACTCAGCTATATGGAAACAAAATCTAGGTTTGATGGTATACATGTTCCTCAAAGGTGTAAAGCAGGTGTAGCTGCACAAACTGAGTAGCGTGGGGCAGGGCTTGGGGTTTGGTTTTGGGGTTGTTTTTTTTTGTTTTTCCAGTAATAAATAAATGCAGGTAGCCTGGCAGAGACTCGTGCACAGAGCAGGTTATTCCCTTTACATGCAAAACAACACCCTCTGCCTATTTCTATAATTCGTGAAAATCAGTAAAAAGTAAATAAATCCATGCCCTAGCAGTATTGTACCAACACCTTCCCCCCGCCCTTTTTTTTTTTCCTTCTTTATCTTTTTCATTTTTTTCTTTTTTAGTCAGGCAAGAAAATCTTACAATAGAAAGGATTCTCTTCATTTTCTAATAAGTATTTATAAATATGAGATTTTTTTTCCCCCCCCTGTATTAGTCACTGTTCATTTCTAAAATCTAGCTATTAAGGATATGTAAACCCACAACCCCTTATTTCTGGGCCTGGGTGATGAGCTCTGCATGTCAATCCTTAGCTTTTGAAGATGAGCCTTTGAGGTTATACTATCCACAAGTTGTCCAAGGTGTCTGATTGTGGCCTGGCCTGCTCTATGACCCATTGTGACGGAGCACTTTCTAATTGCACTGAGAGAATTGACCTGTTCTTTCACAGATGGGGAGAAAGTTGCAGCCTGCCTCAGTTAAGCATCTTTGACTTTTAATCCTGGCTTTTCACTTAGATTTGTCACCATGTAGCTTTGTTTGAAATTGGCCATTTTTTCCCTTTTTGTCGTTTCTATTGGTAAAGACTTATGGCAGTATATCTGGGTTATAACAGTATGTAAAGACTGATGCTATGGAGTGGCCATATTTGCATGTGTCTGTCCCCGGAAGGGTGGACTGTGATTTTATTGGATGTCTGCAGCTATTACCTTGAAGGATAAATTTTCATTTTTCATCTATTCTTCCCCATCTAGACTGTATCAGGATTAACTGTAATTCCAGTAAGTGCCTATTCAAACTTTTTAAAATGTTATTCCACCATTATAAAATATGCAAACTAGACAAAGATTGTGGACAGCTTGCAAGCACTTCATAATTTATTAATGAAATGTGATGATTAATTATCATTGTGTAAAAAGTCATCATATACTTCAGCACTTGTTTTTTGTCCTTCCCATAGGACATAACTTTAACCAGAATATTAAAAAGGAAGCATTCTACAGGTTGTAAACAAGCCTAGAGGAAACGGTGCCTGTGGTACTGTGTTATTCTAAATGGGCTATTTTATTTACAGTAGCCATAGAATTTTTGAACCAGCCTTTCTGATAAGCTGTCACACATTTTTCCCCCATGCCCTCCTTCTAGTTTTCCTGACATTTTACCTTCAACTTGTGGTAAGATTGTTGGAACATAACTGGTTTTACTACAAAAATTTTTACTTTATAATCCTCCTAGATAATTAACTGTATTTACTGGCTGGTTATAGCACAATTGGGCTTTGCTAAATCTTTAATTTATGGAAATGTGATACATTGCAATAAGGACGTTATTAAGTCTGAGAATAACCATATTTCTATGATGATTTTTTACACTCTAATTATGTAGAAAACCTTGAATTAAACAATTTTTCTCTGTGATATGCATGTTTATGAAACAGAGGGAAACTTTTGCCAGATGAATGGACTAAATTTTAACTTCTCTGATATTATTTGGATTAAGGGGCTATGTTCTGAAAGGAGAAAAAGGACTGTGATTTTATTTTGAGTCTATGGAATTCCTGAATGGTGTCAACAAAATTATTGATAGTAAGTATGGTAGATTCGAGTTTTGGGTTGTTTTTTTGTTTCCCTTCCTAACAGGTTTTGCAGGCCAGAGGCCTGGCTTTATGCAAATAGGAAAAAAGCTAAACAACCAATTGTACAGGTTTAACTCGTAGTTGTTAATAGTTAAAAGATATAAACATAACATTCCTTAATAGTTTTATAACCCACGAATATAAACAAGGATCTGGAGTTATTCTTGATGTGTCATTTGCTAATAGATTTTTCAATTAATAATTTTACAAGACAAAAATACAGCATTTGTATTAAAACACAAAAATTTCTTGGGAAGAGTGTTTAATTTAAACTGCTCTTAAAATCAGAGAGACTTTTCAATACAATGAAGGAAATGCTTGCAGTTACCAAGACATAAAGATATCTTCCTCATATTAAAAAAAATAACAAAAAACTAAAAACTTGTCACTTATAAACACAAATATTTCCTATTTTCACTTGCTAAGATATATAAAATCATGAAAAATCTGAAAAGCATTTTCTTAGTCTGCCAAAGGACACCATTCTTTTCTACTAATGAAACCTTAATTAGACAAAAACTTCCAAGTGTAACACAAGCAGCTTTTTGAGCTGAATTGTAATGAGATTGCCTGCTGCTGGTAAAATCCTTTTTTTTCCTAGGAGAAGCAATGTTGTTTTTTGCTTCCTTAATAAAATCAGAAAATCCCTCTGAAAACAGAGTTACTGATATAAGAAAACCCCCCAAGAATAAAGCTAGAATATAACAGGTGTTTTCATTTCTTAATCGGTTTTGGACTAAATGATGTGTCAGAAAAATAAATTTAAATGGTTTCATTTTTAAGCAAGTTTTGGATCAAAAGACAATCTGCAAACACAAAGCAATAAACCTCCAAATAGAGGATTTCAAAGAGGAGAAATGTATCTACTGGGTTGGATTAGCAGTTATAAGATCTTGGTCTCATACAGAAGCAACATAACTGCTCAGCAAAATATCCTTGGTATAAAATACTCATAAATTATTTTTTTTTACAGTTTGTTTATAATGGTTTTGTTGCTAGAAATGAACTTGGGTGATTAGTTCCATCTCCCTGTGGTGCTTGTGTGTACTGAGCAGGGTTTTGTGACCTTTCAGTACGGTAAGTACTACAACACTTTCTTATCTGCACTGGAGTTTTTCGGCAACCAGATGTTCCATGAGCAATTTCTGTATTTTAATATTTAGATTATGGAGAATTGTTGCTGTAAGCAGTCCTTAGAAATGCTTGTTAGAGAATATAATGGGGTTTAGTGGGACACAATTTGTTTCAAAGCAACAGCATCCAGAATTGAAATATGAATTTGCTAACAACTGTGAGAGTTGAGTGCCTCTCTTTTTGTTTCTGCTGAGAGCTGGATGTGTATCAATTCTGAATTTATGTTGATAGAAGTAAATCTGGTTTTCACATTTGAAAAACTTTTTTTCCATTTCCTATTTCTGTTACTTAGAAATTAGTGATGTTAATATAACCTCAGTGTTGGGAGTGAAAGCTGTTTGTTATAACTGGCCTAGTAACAGAGTTAAGGTCCGGATGAAGGTATCAAGTTTGAATTTGGAGAGATAGCTTCAGGAAAACCCTAAAAACTTAAACTGAACATAATCAAGCTTGAAAGAAGAAAAAGGAAAATGTGAATGTAAGCACCTTCTCCTGCTGTGAAGGACAAACCTAGGAGATAAAATGCTGCACCTCTTCCTTCTCTCATATTCTCCTGAAGCCTGTCTTCTGCTCACTGCAGATCAAACAAACAAGTGTTGGCTGACAGAGCTAAGATTTTAGTAGCAATTTTCCTAGACATGTTCATGCCTTCACCTTTGTGATGTCTTGCCTTGCAGAAGAGGTGGCATTTTGGGGTCTTCCTTGTTTTAAGGACAGCATTTTTTAAAATTTTAAAATGTTAATCAGATATCAGGTCACTACTGAGCTTGTGTCTCATTAACAAGATTATGGAGGCTATTCATGCTAATTTTACAGAACTGTGTGACATGCTAATTGTTTTGTACTAGGTTAGAATATTGGTATGCCCATAAAACCAAAAATCACTAGAAATTCTGTCTCGTGTCAGTCAGAAAATACCAATGCTCAAAAGTTGGATTTGTACATCCTTAAATAACTTCGTTGTGTTCTTCAGAGCTACAAGTTTACAAAATTAAATTGTCTCTTAGGCAGTGAATGAAATGGTCCTTTTAAATTGCAGGTGCATGTAGGTCAATGTTAGGGCTGACACTGGGAGAAAGGGAAAAACTTGTTTTATAAGCAGAAATAGCTGCTATGGTTTCAGTATTCGTGTTCATAGGGTGAGGAACTCATTTAAAAATAAAACTGCAGTGAACTCTGTTGTTTCATATGAATGTAACAGCATTTTTGGGCAGTAATCATTCTGTAAAAAATAAGTTGATAGCTGTAGAGCTCTTCTGCATTATAAACAGAATTTTTAAACTAATCCTTAAAAATTACCTAAGAATAAATTATTAAAAAATTTAAATAAAAATCCCAAAGCATTTCTCCTTTTCAAAGAATGAAGTCATTGTTACAAACTGTAATGCATAAATTAGAAATAGCAGTGAATCCTATTGAACTGAAAAGGATTTTTTCTTAGTATTTCTTAGAGACAGAACTTTATCCCGGTAAAATTTACATTACAGTTCAATAACAGCTTCTGAATGACTTGTGAACAAATACAGGTGTGCTATATTTTCATATTTTTCACTGCTTCAACCTTAAAACCTACTGTCTTGTCTTTTTAAAATTCCTTTTTTTTCCTCAGTTTTAGTGTTTTCAAAATATTAGCATCTGAAAAAAATCCAGGTACCTGTAGCTGTCAAGGCTGCTGGTTTTAATATTCAATATGATTTTGTCACAGATGTCTCCAGTCTTGCAAGTTATTTCATCCTTTGGGCTGTGAGAATTTTATTATTATTGTCGTTATATTGCTGTAATTTCTGAAAATAAATTTTCTATATTTTTATGTAAGTCAGCAGAGTAGAACTGTAGTTTTTTTATTAATTGGTAGATTATACTACTAATAATGTTAATTGGTAAATAACTGGCTGTCATTTCCCAATCTGACACTTTTGTTCAGTGTGAAAAGAGACAGGATATGTTTTTAAATGGTGCTGTGAAACATTGCTCACAGTGCAGGAGATATTTACGTTATTTTTCTAGTACACAGCTTTACTTCTGTAGGCAGTAACTCATAGAGCAATGGCACTGAATTCAGTTATACTCAAATCTAGGACTGTCAGGAGAAATGATTATGATTTGCAGAATATTAGGGAGCAGAGAGCACCGTGGTAGTAAAGGTGTACACAGTTCCCCAGAGAATGTATGAGCCAGCCTCCTTTATAAATGAGAAAGAGTTTCCTTGGCTTGGAGGGTTTTCTGTTTGTTCTTCCAGCAAAGTGCCCCTTCAGTGGTTGTA
This sequence comes from Orthonyx spaldingii, assembly GCA_013397795.1. Classification (NCBI taxonomy): domain Eukaryota; kingdom Metazoa; phylum Chordata; class Aves; order Passeriformes; family Orthonychidae; genus Orthonyx; species Orthonyx spaldingii. The sequence continues at coordinate 457,679 of VZTJ01006161.1, read as the reverse complement.
TTCACATGCACCCTTGTTGTTGTGTCTATCTATTCACTTATTCTCCATATAATTTATTGTTCCTCTCATTTTATTTTCTCATGCCATTTCAATTCTCTCTTCTCCTCTATAGCCCTTAATCTTTTTTTTTCCTTGTTTTGTATGCTCGTCCTTTTAAAATTTTCCTGTTCTGCAGATGTGCACATTACAGATGATTAAGTTATTCTGTTTGGAAACATCCGTTACAGAAGCATTTCTTTCTTGTCAAAGTATCTTACAAATCCAGGAGCTCTGTCAGATTATTGGTAAATAAGAGAAGAATTGTGTATATTAAAGAACCATCAATGGTGTTCAATTACAATATATTTTCAATGTGCACATGAATTTTAAGCAGCAGAAAATCTTACATGAAGGCTGTGCATCCTTTTGACAGCTACTACTTGTAAAACTGCATTTTATTGAAAAATCCAGAATCTTCAGCTGTGCTTTTATGGATATTCCTAAGTCTACTGTGATAAGCAAATCATTAATACATTTCCATGTATTAACTCCCTACCATATGGTGAAAAGAATTATTAGAATATATTATTTGCTCCCTTTTTTGCTGTTGATGGCAATAGAAAATAATTGAAATGATTCAGTTTTGTAGCTCCACCCAAAATGCAAGATTTTGTACTTGGCCTGTTTTCTTACACAATGCTTATGAATTGCATGAGTTTTGATCTTTTCCTCATTAAGCGTGGCTGACAGCCTGGCAAAAACATGTAAAAGAGCTTTACCATAGAGGACATGCAGCAAATCAGCAGGGTACTTTCACTGCAAGTTCAGTCAGGAACTTTCCTCTGTTTGCAGCACAAAGTTTGAAATAATTATAAATAATTCTTTTAAAACTTTGCATGTACTTCGCAGATTTAGAACAGGAAAGTATTGGATTCCTTCTCATTCAGCAATATCAGTTTAAAGGCCCCTTTTCACATAATTTCCTGAAAAACAGGGTCTGCTGCTATGCAACAAAACTGAAAACATACCTGGCCCTTTTCAATCAAATTCTGATTACAGTCTCATGGTTGCTAATAGACAGCATGCAAAAAAAAGGAAAACTGCTTCTTTGCTCAGAGACTCTCACCGGAGTCCTCAGTACTCAGTCCTGAAGCTGCACTAAGATCATCCTCTGTCTTGTTCCAGGCACTATGTTTGGAACACTGGTTGAAAACAGATCAGCTCGGGAAAAAAGTTCAGGTTTGAAAGCAAAAGAGCCTCCCCGTCTAAACATAATCAGGAGAGCTAAAGTCATTAAGGGATAGCACATAATTTATTCTGTACAGACACAGAAGCCAGTTACAAGAGATGCCTCTAATTTCTCTTTCCCTGTTAAATATAGAGTGGAAAGAAGTGGTACCGTGTAAGGCCAACACAGTAATTGGCTCATTGGGAGAGTGATGGCAAAGCCATTCACCTCTTCCTGCAGTCGCCTGCCCACCTGCTCTGCAGGAAACTAGTGGCTGTTTCTTCAGTGGTAGGAGTGACTTAGGTGGGAATGTAAAAGGGACCAGCAGGGCCACTGCATACCATTCTTTGAATTTGTGTTGCAGAATTTCATCTGTCTCTAAAAAAACCTGTCATTTACTTTAAAAACTGTGTTCTTCTAACTCTCTTCTACATGCTGGTCGTGCTCTTACATTGTCCATTGCTTTGCTGCCAGCACAAAGGTTCAAGTGTCTACGTGGCCCATTAACAAAATTGTTAATTTTAACTTGCTGCAGTTTTCTGACACCTGTTGTAAAATAAAAGAGGGTGAGGGGGAGGCAGGAATGGTGCAGGGACAGTAGAAAGACAACCTCTAGTAGAGAGAGTGCATTGCTTTTTTCAGCAACACAGATTTATGTTATCCCAAAATGAATTCATCTGACCTACATCCTAAGCAAGAACATCCTGGAAATGTACATGTTATGTACAGAAAGGCAGAAACATCACATCCTCAGATGTGGAATGCTTAATCTGTGTCAATTAAAGAAGCGATATTTCAGACAACTGAAGGGAAATGTTGGAAAGATTTCTGGGTAAACATGTTCACCTCCAGTTATATGCATCATATCTATTCTCTCCTGAATTTGGCTTATAAAACAAGCTGGATATTGAACCTAAGAAATATCTGATGCCCAGTTTTAGGGAGTTTCAAGCATGAGGAAAAGCCATTGAGTATCATGAAGAGGATACATATTAGGAGATGCCAGCCAAGGGGATGCTGTGCTGTTGGGCCATTCATGTAAGATAATAAAGGTTTGCAATCTGTTTTATGTTGTGGCTTTTTGGGAAATTTCACATGATTGATTTGTCTTGATAGAGGACTCTGAGAAGGTAACAGTGAAGGCACATTGGGCTTCCAAGTGTGGACTCTCACACTCAGTGGGTGATTGAGAAAATCAGTCTGGTACTGACTTCTCATGGAAAACCTATGTCTTAGTAAACACAAGAGCCTTGCAGGGAAATGTTCAAGTTATCTGAAAGGCTGGCATTTTTACCCCTTCCTTATCCAGTTATAGTTGTTGGGATGAAAAAAAGAAAGCCAACTAAAAACTTGAAATAAGAAAGAGCATAGAAAAAAACTTTAATCAACCAGCTTAGTATGAAGAAACCTTGAGAAGAGTCTTGCACATATAACTTGTCAAAGCCAGTGGTAAGGCCTCTGTAAGTTTCTCTCTAGCTCCAGACTGAACCTGCATAGCTGGGGCATGAGAGAGAATTATTATATTAACAGCAAACAAAAGCTCAGACTTTCATTAAAGTGCAAATAAAGGCTTTAGATATGCTGGCTGGCCACTTAAGGGTGTATGATATTTACTTTCTCTCCCTGACCAAGCTTTCAGTGTTGGCTGCTGGGGACTGAGGGCTTTCAGCATGAAGGACAGCAATAAAGTTTATTTCTGTGCCTGCATTCTACTTGTTCCTTATAAAACCTCATCTATGTTTGCTCTTCCTTAGCTAGCAGAGGGGAAAATTGCCATTAATCTCCTGGCAGGCTGTCAGCAAAATATTATTTCAAGTTCTCTTACTAGAAAACAGATGTTTTCCTTTTTTGTGTGTATGCTTCTTTCCTGTCTTTTCACTCTTTTCATACATCTTATTTTTAGTTTTTAAGTCACACATTCTAATCGTGGTACTTTAAAGATACAGCTGATATAAGAGGGTCCTCAGTAATCAAATATACAATAGCAATATATTTGTGGCTTTCTCAAGGCACAGGGGTGCGCTCTGCAATAGCCACATTAAAAAAGGCAACAGTAAAAGCTTAAACATAAGGTTATTTATGTAAATTTGAAAATTAGTTGCCCTAATTGATGGTAAAAAATGATTAGTTTAACATTCAGGTAAAGACTTTTTTAGTGCTGCCACTTAAATGTTTTCAGAAACTTCTCTAAGATTGCTGAAAAGTAGCAGACTTTCCATTTGTGATTATTTCAGTGTATACTTTAATTTTTGCCATGCTAGGTACAGATAGTTGTCAGTTTGGTGAATATATGGGGCTACCTGAGTCAGGGCCACAGCGTGGTTATTTATCAATGGGCTCGGGTTGCTGCAATGCTGCCAAGGTTTCACAAGCAGAGCCCAAGGGAACAGCCTGGAGTGGACTGAAGTTGTTCCCTCTGATCCTTCAGCCTGAACTCTTAAAGGGGAGCAGGGGATCCTCTAAAATACAAAACATGACAAGAGGGCCCTTGGAGGGGAGGAAAGCAGAGATTGCTGCAAGCATGAAGCCTCTCATTTCACCAACAGGGACAAAGCAGCCTCCAGGATGTGCTGGCTCTGTAAGAATAGACTGTCTTGAATTAATAAATCCTGATTTATATGCATGGGAGCTATGTGTGTCTAGCTTATACTGGTCCTAGCAAATCTTTCATAAAAGGACTTTTCAGAAGAAGTAGACTAGGCCTTTTAAATATTTTAATGGGAAGAAGCACTTGAAAGTAAGTTTTTCATGTATAGCAGGTCCTAAATTTCTCTTATTTTACTTTTATGTTTTTTTCCTTTAGCTTTTGAGAAGCAAGATGACTTAATCACATTTCAGGACTGGTGATTTAAATTACCCTCACAATTTTCTTCTGTGACAGAAAGTGGGTGTTACAGTCAAATCTTGCAGGGATAATAAGGAATCCTGTTCTAATCAGTAATAGCAAAGGAATTGAATAATATTTTCTTCTGGAGAAGAATATCTAAAAGCTAATGTAATGTCATTCATATTAGTGAACTGGGCTGCAGTGGCAGTCATTCCACAGTAAAGCTCTGCTACCAACTGCTCCCACAGGAATCTCTGCTAACACATTCATGAGTGATTGAGAGACGAAGATGAACACTGAGATGATATGATTTGCAAATGCAATGGTATTATTTAGGAAAATCAAATGAAATGCTGCACTTGAGGATTTTCTGAGGGGCTCCAAAATGCTGAATGACTGCACAGTAAAGTGGTAGATGGAATTGAATAGCAATATACACAAAGTAATTCATGCTAGAAAAAAGTAACCTTCATTATGCAAGCGCAGCCATGGAATGTGGTGGCACTGAGCTGAACAAATTGTGCAGTCATTGCAAATAGCTCTGGTAAAACAGTTCAGTGCTCACAAGTGTCCAGAAATCCCAGTGGATGGGAGTAGCTGTGGGGAGAGGAGGTAAGACCAGAAGAGAAAGCAGCATTATGCCATTACTCAGTCACAGTTTATCCGCTTCCTGAATGCTCCATGTGTGTTCAGTTCCCGTTCCTCATGATTAACTTAAATGGGGGAAATACAGCTCACTGCAACAGGGAGGATTACAAGTGTGGATTAGCTTTCCTGCATGGAGCAGCCAGGCAAGCTAGGAAGAAAAAATTACCTGAGAGAATATGTATGCATTTTTATAAATATATATGATTATACAGCCATAAAAAGCAGCAGGAGGTTGATAAATTGATTTTTTAAATGAAATGGAAATACATCAAGGACTTTCTGTGATAAGGAGGTTTCTGCAGCCCCAGAAGTCCCAAACATGTCCATCACTGGAAGCTGTGACTGTGTTAGAGTAGTAATTACTACAGAGCAGTTCTACTTTTCTGTGCTGCTCTTGAAAGCACAGTGCTGAACTAGCTGGTCTTATGTGCCATTTCCCAGCTTAATTTGCAACTTCTTCCCCTAATTATTTCATCACTAGTTTATATCCTGTATTCAGAGCAAACAGGAAATTGCCAGTGAAAGTAATCACAGACTCACAGAAACATTAGGCTGAAAAAAAAATATAAATCTGTCATCAACTTGGTTGTATACAGTCATTCTAAACTTTGTAATCAGATTCCATGAAAATTAGAGTGTTAACACACAGATGGCAGCAGATGACACAAGCCAATATTTCAACAAATTCTCAAAAAAACCTCTTGATTAACTGACAAATCCAGTCAAATTAGGGTAAGCTATTAATTAAGATGACTCTTTCATATTCACTAAGCACTGTGGTTTTTGGGGTTTTTTTTGTTTGTTTGTTTTGTTTTTGTTTTTTTACTTAGCAATAAGAGCTTTCTGGCCAGAAAATTTGGGCTGTAGCTTTTTAAAAAAGAAATTCATGGTTGGCATTCAGTATAAGAGAATATAACAGTAACTCAGCATTGGTCAGTTGAGTATGCTTCTAAATTTATACACATTAAAAATACTATCTGAGTTAATGTAAAAACACCTTTCTTTGCTTTTTCTGCCTTTGTTTTTTAGGACTCTCTGTTTCTAGGATATAATGCTCTTGAGAAGAACATTTATTAATGTTTGCAGAAAACATTCAGAAGTGCTTTTAAATGAAAATTCTATGGACAGATACTCCAGTCTTTCTATCGTAATACTGCAGTTTGAAGAGTTATTTTTAGCGAGTAGAAACTTAGGATTTTGTGGGGTTTTTTTTTCCAAATATAACTGTATAAAAAGATACTAAAATCATTAATAGTTTAGTTCAGAAAGCATTTAAACCTATGAAGTGAATAGGAGTTTTTCAAAAAATAAAGCCTTTCTACTTCAGTGGTGCTGTGCTTATCTGGAGAACTTTTCAAGGAAAACCAACAAAACTGCCACCTCTCTGCAGGTAAAAACTGCTTTTCTGATCAGCATATCACATGCTCACAGCCATCATTCTGTCCTAAAATACACTTGTAAGGAGTTCATAGAAGTGTTTGTGATTTTTTTTTTTTTTAATAGAATGGACATACATTTGGTAAGAAATAAGGCAAGGGGAAACAACAATCCAAGAGAGTGAAATTGGAATGGGATGTCTGGTTCTCACCAGCACAGCCAGTGAGCGTTGCAGTAGGTCTGGCATATGTTGAGATGAATTGCCAAGTTTCTGTCTGTCCCACTCATATTAACAGATACTACTTCTAAATTATCAAAAACAGTGCAACTAATTTCAGTGAGAGTCAGATCTGATCCGATGTCTCACTTTTATGTGAGGAGGAGAGCCAAGCTGCTTAGGAGAGCCAAGCTGCTTAGGGAATGTTTGGCTCCCTCTTCTTCAATCAAAGAAAGAAAGGAATAATGACAAGGGTGCCAAACTAAAATTTTGCATAAATCAAAATTATTTTGATACATTTCTATATTTGTTGTGCTGAAAGTCTGGAATAAATCCCTGGTAAGGAATTAGCTTACTCTTTTGGTACTAAGACCAGTGAAATAGATTTTAGACAGTAGGGAACAGCACATTTATGTAGAGCTTTTGTCCTGTCCATACGTAGCACAGAAGTTGAGTTTTCTGCCTATTTGCATAAATACAAGGTCACAGAACCTGGTTTCTGGCCTATCTGTGGCATTTTGGTGGCTCCTCCTTTACTGCATCTGCAAAAAACCCTTTGTGCAAGTATATATTAGTTTTAGCTCCATGACTGCTTCACAAAGGTGGCTCTTTTATCCTTGCTTCACTTCTCTGCAGCAAGTTCAGTCTTGATGAAGGAACCTAGCAAGCTCTCAGCTACAACATTATTCTTCATTAATGTTATAAGAACAGTAATTCATTTTTCAGTGTGCTTTCTTTGAAGAGCTGATAACATTAAAAACATCTACCCAGTGCATGTCACTGATGAGCAGTTACTTATATTAAAAGCACTTACTCTGTATCTAGCACATTTTGCATTTATGTCTATTAAAATGCATGAAACATCTATCATAACATTTTAAGTACTCAGAAGCTTATTACTGGAACCACATAACTGCTTCCTTATTATCTCTTCTTGACAATAACTTTAATGAATTATACTCAGGTAGCTGTTGAAATTTCCATCCAAGCATATTACTTTTTTGGATGACATGTCAAGAGGTTAACTTATGCTCCCTTCCAGCTGATTTCTAGGCCTCAATCCATCAGACAAGTCACTTCAAAGGAGATATTGCTCTGTTGAGCTGAGACATCGAGAGAAAGTTGGCTTTCTGAGATGCAGTCCCCTTTGGGAAGTGTGCAAGGAATTCTTCAGCAGTTATTTGTCTAGGCAGTCTTGAAGCAACAAGACACAAGATGAACACCAAGACATGGGATGAGAAAAAACAATTAAAGAAAAACAGGGAGCTGTGGTTCATGTAGCTCATGCTAATTCTTTGGTATTATTTCTCATTCATTTTATAATCTGTGAGATTTTCCTCCAGGGAGTGAAGCGCATGTATGTAGAAATAAAATTTCATTAGTTAAAAGTTCCTGTCTGTCTCTGCACATTAAGGCTTTTCTCACTAGTAGTAAAATCTGTCTGGAAAAGAAAGATCAAATAGGTAAGTCAACGATTCCATCTTTCACTTACATGCCATGAACTGTTTAGCTGTGACTTGTTGAAATTGGATCAGAAGTGAAAAATAACAATCATAGCAATCATGCTCACTGCCATTTAAGGAGTTACAGTTTCAACAAAATTGCAGCACTATAATTGTTCAATATCGGTGAAAACTACTCGGTGAATTTTTGTTGTGGTTACTGGCATACTCTGAACTCTCCCTGCAGTTTTTGCTGTGTAGCATTTGAGCAGCTTGAAAGCAAGTCGGCTGTTTCACGGGAGGAAACGACCACCCCATTTCCCCTGCAGGTGAAGAGGTATTCTTGCATTTCCAGCTGCCATGAGACAGCTGACACCATCGCTGACATGATGCTAGACACTCAGGAACTCGGCTGACGAGCTAATTGGCTGTGAATGAAAGCAGCACTACCTCTGCAAGTCAGCAACACGAGTTCTTGGTTTCCTAAAATTGCATAAATCAAGATACAGATCACTCCTTAAGAGTGCAAGTGGGCCCTTCTGCCAAGAAGCTTACTTGTTTTGTTAAACAAAAAATTGTCACTCACTGACGCTGAGCACGATCCTAGAGAAGTGATAAATGGCAGAAGAGCATTGGAGAGATTCTCTCAATGTTAGAAACAATTCCATGTACTACATTTTAAAAGCTATGCTTTTCTACTCAGGCACACAAGAGTATACCCATCAAAGTCAGTGGAGGCTCATCACAGAACAGGGATCAACCTTTGTATTCATTCATTTGCAATTTCTGAAACCAATCTGAAATGTCTCTTTTAGTCCTCCTTGCTTGACTCGTGTCTGCCTAGAAGTATCCAAGAATAAGCAGTGTCAAGAAATTGTGCTTTTCAATCTGTGAATGTTATAAAAATATTTTAAAACACTTAAATAATCAATAATAATAAATCTTTAAATATTATTCCTGTTATTCTTAGTTAGGCAAAATGTTATAATTCAGCATTTAAATTACAAAAAAAGAAAAATAAAGGATACGAGTGTGAGATTTAGTTGTAACTATTTTATAACAACTGTTTTTTGGGATGAAGACACCTGTAAATTAAGAGGAGCTTATTCTTAAAATAAAATCACAGTCCAAATTCTTTTCCTTTCTATGCCAGCTAGTTTCCAATCTGCTTATTCTTAAGAACACTGTGCAAGATATAAGGGTAAAATGAAATATTTAAATGTTTGGTTTTATTCTGTTAATTTAACTAAACCTATAAAAGTTTTGGGTTTTTTTTTTTCTTTTAATGTAAAGGTAAATAATGGATAAGCATACTTAAGTTGTGCTTTTATTTTAAAATGTAACAAGTTTTGACAGCCATGGTTTTGATATAAATGGGCACAGTCAATATCAATGTCAGAAAGGCTAATGTGTGGTCAAAGCTGTTTCTGCTTTTTTTCCTGTTGTCACTTATAATCTAGCCAATGTACAATAAATATTCCAATTCTCTCAGTGAAAAAAAAAAACCAACTGAAATAATCAAACATGTACCTACTTTTTCTGCAAAGCTTGCTGTAAGTTAGGTTATTTTTACTTCACTGGGTTTAAGTGGAAAGCAGCAGCACAGCTTCTTCAGGCCCCTGAGGGTACACTTGGAGATCAGCTGCGTCTGTAACCTGCAGCACCTCTGTGTCTCAGTCTTTTTGGTTTATTTGTTTATTAGCTGAATGACAGCGATGAAGGGCCAGATGATTAAAGTCATTCAGTTATCCATCTTATTGTGAAATCCTGCTTCCAAGTCAGAATTCCTCCAGATCTCCTGAGCTCAGAGGGAACAGCAAAATTCCTCTGGAAGCTGAGGGCACTGTGTTTGAACAGTAACTTACGGAGATGATGTCTAAGGAAATGGAGATTGTTGGGTGTAGCACACTGCGTTTCTTTGAAAACGTAGAGGAATGTTCTTGCTGCTCCTAGAAATCCAGGACAGGGAAATGTATGTTTCTGCCTCTGTGTTTTTTGAGGTTTGGTACTTTTGGTTCAGTAGTCAAGACCAGAATAAAAAGCCTGCTGAGCTGAAAATCGAACCCTCCTTGGGAGAGGAGAAACTTAACTTGAATTTATCTTAGGATTGCTGTTTTCCCTTACTTTAAACTACATCTCGCAAATCAATAATATTGATAGAACTTTGAATTTATACAGAGCTAATGAATATTAGAGATTCTGGCTGCCATTAAATTCATATCTGAACAATGAATATTTACTTTGAAAAAAAAGAATTTCAATATAGCTTAAAATTGGAGTTTAATGTTAGATTTAGTACTATTTTACATAGGAGTTCTCAAGTTCCCACATCAGTTCTCATGATTTTCAATCCTATTCTTTTTATGGAAGGGAGAAAAGTAAACACTAATAACTCCAAATGAATTAGCCATTCTTTACCAGTTTTACTAAGGTTTTGTTAAATACAAGCTAAAAAGAATTTTCCATTGAAACAAACTTTCAGAATTAGAAATCTCAGTGTAATGCAAGAATTCTGCATGGGAGAATTTCAGTCTTTTAAAGAGATTAATATGTCCCATTTTCTTTTTTATGTAATACACTAGCTTATGGTGGATGATATTTGGAAAAAAAAAATTGATTATCAAATGGGATAGCAGGCTTGTGAAATAGCTGCTTGTCTAATGTACAGCAGTAGCTTATGTAGAATGAAGTCAAAGACGTTGACTTGAAAGTGTTTGTGTTAAGTTTGGCTTAAAACAAAATGCTCAAATGTATTCAGCTTAAAATTTGTGGAATTTTTCATCATAGCAGCCACGTCAAGCTAATGCGAAAACAAATTAAAATTTACTAAAGCCACACAAGCAGTTTGTGGAAGTGAATCTGCTGAATGCCAACTCACACTGTTAAGTCTTGAGTACACTTTAAAAAATTTAGCCTGATTCAAGGCAGGTTCTAACCTTACAGTGTGATGGTAAAGCTGCACGATCTTGGCAAGTGCACATTTCTTTACCCGCAGTAAATACGAAGTAAAAAATCTTGCACTCAAGTTTTCTTTAAATTAGCATAAGAATTGCCATGTACCAAAAGTTCCTGCTCACCTCACCTACAGCAAAGTCCATTGTCAGGTCCACCATAGTTTCTGAAAATTTGTCTCAGAGCGTTCAGCCGTGAGCTGACAAAGCAACAACCATATTTTTCAAGTTCATCGACTTTGCTTTAGTTCAGGGCCTTGGGGTAGATTCATGCAACCTTTAGCACATTTTCTGATAGTCACAATCCTCAGAGAGCAGTATGAAAGAGAAACTGCACTCTTATTAAAAATACAGGGATCTTGCCGACTTCTGGTTTTAGCAGCTTTTAAAATACACTTATCTTTCATTATGCCCAAGAAGAAGGAAAATTACATGTCCTTAGGGCTGTTTGTGTTTCACTTGCTTAGATAGATGACTTACAAAGCTAAATTAAAATGCAGCTGATTTTAAGCCAGAAATGTTTTGAGTAGTACATGGAGAGTCATCTCAAAGATGGGTCAGACATTTCATAATCCAGTAACAAAATCAGTTTTATCCTCTCATGTGCTCTGAGTTCACAGAGAGTTATAAGTGCAACTTCAAAACATTTTTTTTCCCTGGAAATACAATTCAAATTAATATAGACCCAATTATTAGCCAGCAAGACACATTTTTGAGAGCATGTGTCTGTCTTCTATATATCCTTTGGTTTAGCAGGGAAGTCTAGAGGAAGACTTGTAACTCTAAACTTCACTGCTTTATGATATACTTCTTTCTTTCTCCATCTTGCTGAAATAGAGTACTGGTCCTGTTTGTAGAGAATAGGGTTTCACATGCCTGTGGTTCATCTGCAGCACCTTTCTGGGCAGAATACTTAGATTTAATTTAGTCCAATAGACCTGTATTCTGCCCTCCCACCTGGATCCACTGGCTCTGTTTAGATATTGTCTGTGGCACAGTGAATATCTCACAGCTTAAAAGAAATAAATGGGTGAGTGTGTGTGATATTACACCCTAAATTAAGTAGCTCCCGAAAAAAAAGACAAAGCTGGGAGAGAGGAAGTACACAGCAACTCAGACCATGGCCAGGGGAAGCAAATTCAGAGAAAAGAAAGAAAAGAACCAGACAAAGAAAACTCTGTGTCCTCAGGCTGGATATGGTGGTTGATTCCTGGACTGGTTGTTTTTATATCCTTCCATGGATTTTTCTTCCCCAGAGAATTCACTGTGTGTGCTGTTTCATCTTGCTAGTGAACTAGATCAATATTAAATGCAGTCTGTTTGTAGTTTGGTCATGTAGGGGGAGCCAGTAGGATTTTCAGAAGTATCTTGTTTAGTTTTCTGCATTTCTGTATGAGAAACACAGATATGCCTCGATGGAAATATTTAATATTATATTGCTGTTATTCTAAAGAATATGAACAAATCTATTCTACAGCTGAAATGAAGGCTAATGAATTATATTAGCAGCTCCAATCTCCTTCATTTTATTCTGAAATGTCAAATTTTGTTATAAAAAAAGGGGATAAAAATATGCATAACTGCCAATACATTACCCAAATTGCCAAAACCAATTTTGCCTATAATAAAACTATTATAGGCTGAAGCATTTGGATCAAGCAGTGCAAGATTGATATGTTTTGCTTGATACAATTCAGTGAATGTGCTATTCTTGTGGAATTTTCCATATGAGTCTGTTGGGAAAAAAAAAATACAGTGGATAAAATTTCTTTGACTTGCAGTTAGACTTTTTCAAGTTATCAGTTAGCTGTACATGATAACCTGATACACATTTCTGGTGTTTAAAAGACAATGTAATTTTTCTATTGGCGAGATACATGTTTAGCCAGGGAATTTTGGTGTGATACAGGCACAGTCATTTAAAATACAGTTGATTCATTATATTAATTGACTTTTTAAGATCAACTGTGCTATTGAGTGTTTTGGAAGAGCAGTAATGCTTCTGCAGCCAGCCATAGAAAGGATTGTGAAGGTTAAGATGTCTTTACCCTGTATGTCTTGTGTTTCTGTATCTTGCTCTGGAGGAATCTCTCCTGAACTTTTTGTGCTGCAGCCTGGTGTGTAATGCAGATGCCTCGTGAGGTTTGCATAGTGACTGTGAGTCTGGCTGAGTGCTGGAACAGAAGCCAGGACTAGAGGCATGCTAAATTTACTCTGGAAGCAGGATAAATGAGATGGCACAGAGTTCTCTTGTTCTGCACCAGGTATTGACAGTGGGACTCTTGGGTGTCTCTCAGAGCCACACAGCTGTCTATACATAGCAAGCTGAATCGTAAAATATTTATTATTTTAGCTGAAGTCTTGACAACCCTGACTTAAAGTAACATTCTCTATTAACTGATCTCATGGTTTGTCTTCTTACCAAAATGTCTTTTTGTCTAAATGCCACCTGGTGCTGATAGCTGTGGCATGCATAGTTTTCTGTTAGCAAACCAGAATGAAACCACTGATCTTTCTTATGTTGACCAATAAATAAATAGTAGTGATTTACCTTTATCTGGCTTGGGTTCCATAGGTTAGTACAACATTCACTGAACCACCCAGTCTCCCTTGCTAGCCTCTGTTTACTATGCCTCTTTCTGTATTTCGTGGTTTTGCTTTTGATGGCAAATGCTCCAAGCATTTTGGTGGTGATGGTGGATGGCAGTGTGAGAAACAAATTCCAGACAACTGGTTTAGCACGTTTTTTGGTACAATGCCAAAAGCTGGGTATCTTCTTTGAAAATCATCGGTTCTGTTCAAATAGTTTGCTAAAAGTCAAGTACAACAGGATAGATATCTATAAGAGGAAAAATTGTGCATATTAAAGTTAGTTGACTGACTCGTTGGAATTCAACAAATCTTCAGCACTTGAATTAGGCTGAATAAGCTCCTCACAAGGTAGTAAAGAGAATAGGAATCTCCAGAGAACATTTAGAATATTCAGTGCGCTGGAAATGAGATTTTTTTTCTTTAGGAGGTTCATACTGTTTAACTTTGAAAAGGCTGTTAAGTTCCAGCTGAGGTGCTGACAACAAAGTAAGCTCAGCTTTGGATGCCAAAGTAAATATATAACTGGGAAAGTTTGGGGCTTTATATGTCTTAGTTCATAATGGATTGCACCATCAAGATTTGTACCTGTATCGACTGACTGCACAGTCTGCATTTTGCTTTGTAAAAAGGTGTTTGTACAACAATTATCTGCTTTTAAATGGACATGGAAATTTTACTGGCATGATGGACTCTGAGTAAATTGTGGTAGCCATAAAAGTGTCAGTACTTCTTTTATTTGGTACTATTCATTTTCTCTAGGAATGCATAAAATCTGGTAGTTATTTAAGCCTTTAAAATAGGAAAAGAGATGAACATAGACATTGATAACAAACTTCATACTTAAGCAAGAAGGAGATAGTGAATTTTTTTGTTTTCCCAGTTTGCACCTTGTCTCAGAAAGGAAAGGTTTATGATTAAGAGTTTAGTATCTGAGAGAAACAGTAGCTCAGAAAGTGCTGGCTGGGTACATGAAGCAAATAACTGTGTCCTGTCTAGAAAGAGACAGATAAGTTCCAGGGGAAGGACAGTATGGGAAATAGGAGTGGAGGAACATAAATTTGGAAAAGTACCCAAAACCATATATATTTTTTTTCTTTTAATTGGTGTTCTTGATTTTCTTCTTGTGGGAGATATTGAACAAATTTTTTTTTTTAAAAGCTATGAACACGCCTGCCCCTTGCAAAAAAAAAAACAAAAAAAAACCACAAAACAGGTTGGCAGCATGCCAATTCTTATTTAAATACACTTATTTAAGAGCACTTTCTGCAGGTGTGATTTAAATGAAGCGGAATCAGGTCAGTGTTAAGTCAGAATACGACTGGAGAGGCAATAATTTAATAGATAAAATTTATAGTAGATTCACTATAAGAACTATAATCAGGGCAGAGGAAGATTCGGTACTGTTATTATCTGAGTATGAGTAAATTAATTTCAGGCCAATATGTTTGAAAGTCAGTGAGGAAAATACTAATATGAACTGTGTTTCAAGTTGACCATTTAACAAGGTACCTTAAGAGTTTTCTTCTGCAGTTCTGGTACTCTTCTGTGGTATCAAGGGATTCCTTCATGTTTTGGTGTTTAAGCATTTAGACAATTTCCTCCTAAAGCATATTTGCTATTTTTCCTTGGGCCAGGAAGCAGCCCAAGCACCACATTAGCATGGGAATGGTGAGAATCCATCTGTCCTTATCTCCCTCTTCAGCTGCCATGGGCAGTGGTAACTCCTTAGCAGAGATGCAGCGTGATGGGACAGGGAGATACACGATCCCTGGGCACTGGGCCTTGCTATTTTCTTCTAGTTTCTTGTACCTCTGACATCGCAAAAGCCCTTCTGCTGTGTTAGAGATCTGCCCCAGGAAAGAAAAGTCTCTTTTCCAAGCAAGTGGTACAGTTTCTCCAAGGCTAGCACTCTTTTCAGTGCACTGCTCCCAAGGTTTGTCCTTTTCATAGCCCTTTCACCAGGGCTTCCCTTTATCCTCTCTTGGATTGCGTGCAGTGGGAACAGGTGGCTTACGTGGAGTTCTGACCTGATTTTTTTACTCTGAGTACTCTTGCAAGGAAAATAGACTAATGCATAGGAAAACACACATTTAATTTTACAGCAGGAAGAGTTTACAAGTCCCCAGGCATTAAAAGAGAACAGAGAGATTTGCCTGTAAATGCGAGCAGCCAAGTTGGATTTGGTGTTAATATGCACTGAGGCACCTTTACACGAAAGGGACACTACAGAGAGTTGCTAATGTGAGAGTAAATTAAAATTGTGTTGCTTTTAGGTCTTTTAGAGATCTGCAGCAAGCTAATGGAGACTAAGTGGTTCAACTACTTTAAAAATTAAAAAAAAAGGGAGGGGTTGGAGTAACAAATAAGTGTGAATGTGTTTACAATAACACTAAATGATGTATGCATAGACAGGCCTACTGACTCTCACTAAGATTTTGCTCATGTCATTTCAGCATTTTTTATAAGCCCATTGAAGTGCCTAAAAGAAATTGCTTCAAGTTTTACTCACTGCATCTATCTCAGCACATTCAAAGAGAACATTATTCACTTAAGCTTTATGCAAAACTGGTCTTTCTCTTGTCAAAGAAAGCAAACATTTAAGGAACAGAATGACTCAGGCAATTGACACCAGTCATCTACTTCTGCTGGGTTCGATCACCGTTCCTAGCTTGGTGTCAATGCAGAGAAACAGCATTATGAGAATCTCACTGCCTTTGCTTTGCATTTTTGTTCCTGGAGATCCCTTGGCATACTCAAAATAGCAAAGGTTGCATATAAAAGCAGGGCAATAAACCAGCAGCAATTTAAAAAATGCTGACAGAAGATGGAAAACACCTTAGATGAAAACTGTCCAATATGCTGAACAGCTGCATCAAACTCTTGGTGTCCTTTCCCTCTGTGCAGTTCTGAAGTCAGCGAGGCTTTGATTTTATTAACAGACCTCACCCATCACAGTTAGCCTGTGCTGGATAGAACAGAATCCCAAGAGGAATGTGGGAGAGTTTCAGGTAGTGGCATATTCCTTTCAGAGCAAGACTGACACATGGGATACAGTCACCTGGAAAGACACAGTGGAGGTAATGGTCTGACTCAGGGTAACGCTAATGTTTCTGTGTCAAAAGTTATTTTATAATGTGTCTCTTTTCCAGAATCACAGAATGGGTCAGGTTGGAAGGGACAGCAGTTGGTCAAACCTCCCTGCCCAAGCAGTTTCACCCCAAAGCACATGGCACAGGATGATGTCAAGGTGGTTTTTGAGTATCCCCAGTGAGGGAGACTCCACACATTCTCTGGGCAATCTGTCCCAGTGCTTGGGTGCTGCACAGTAAGGAACCTCTTCCTCATGTTCAGGTGGAACTTGCTGTGCCTCAGTCCCTGCCCATTGCCTCTTGTCCTATTGCCCGGCACCGCGGAGCAGAGCCTGCTCCATCCTCTGACCCCTCCCTGCAGACACTGACACACATGGATGAGGTTCCCTCTCAGTGTCTCTTCTCCAGGCTGAACAGCCCCTGCTCCCTCAGCCTTTTCTCATCAGAGAGATGCTCCAGTCCCTTCATCATCTTCACAGCCCTCCACTGGACCAGCTCCCAGAGCTCCATGTCTCTCTTGCACAGATGAGTCCAGAATTTAATTGACAACTTTTAGTTATCTGCAGCATTTATTCTGCCACAGGAACTGAAAAAACAGGTCAGAGAGGTCTCTATTTTACAAGAATGTAATTTATTAATTGCAGATTAGCTTTGCCTTTTGCACAGTCACCACCTAAGTTTTGATTAATGGGTTCAGCACTTGGTCTATCACCTATTCATATCAATGACAGTACAAAGTCCGGATTTTTCTTTCTCTCTTTCACTTCTTGGTTAACAGAGCAAGGGACAATTTTCATACCCTTTTCTTATGAGAAATCTTTTCTTGGGCATTATATATATCCTGTTTCCTAGGTTTGTGAATACTTCAGTTATTGTGAGTACATCGTGCTATACACAGAATTTGCATAAAAACTGTTTGCTGTACCACTGACAAAAATAATAGATTCCAAAAAAAGGTATCCTTTAAAAGGAAAAAGAAACTATGGTTTGAAGACCCGCTACCATCAGAAGGTTCTGGATTTGAATATTAACAACTCATCTAGACCAGGTAATAAATGATGTTCTGAGAAGTCCTAATGAACAGAGGTTAAACAAAGAAGTTGACATAGATTAGGAAAAATGTAACACATGCACACACATTTACCACTTTTCATTTTCCACCAAATTATTTTTAATGAAGGAGCAAAAATCCAGTCTCATAAATCCATACTTGAAGTTCTTTTGGCTCTGTAATCCTATTTCTTAAAGTCCTGTATGTGATTGAAATGTGAATAATCAAATCCATGTTGACTGTGCCTATTTATGAAAACCTGGTGCCTATCCATAAATGTATTTACATAGTTAAATAGACATTAGAAGTGTTTTAATGTAGTAGTTCTATAGTATACAGTGTATAGTAGCTCTATATTTTGCTTATACTTGGTAATTTTCTTACTTGATGTGACTTTTGGTGAGTTTTAACGTTTGCCCAGACAGTCTCTCTGTTTCTCTCTTTCTCTGTGAGGTTCACATGTAAACTGCTTTAAAGATTGCATAATGACTGTTTGGCATATCCTACAGGCAAAGGCCCAGAAACCCTTTTTGCTGGCTATAACCTCAATGATAATGAGTGGCACACAGTGCGTGTGGTGCGGCGAGGAAAAGGTTTAAAGTTAGTGGTGGATGACCAGCAGGCCGTGACAGGTAGTGTGGCATTGTGATTCTGTGATTTCATGTTTGCTGGGGGGAAAAATGAAACAAACAAAAAAACAAGAACAAAACAAACAAACAGAACTCCAAACAAACAAAAGAAAAACCCCAGCAACCAAAAAAACCTAGAAGTAAAATGACTTTATCTGAAAGAAACAGATGTTTGGTTTTTTCTTTCCTCGGGTAAAACTCAAAATCCATGTTATGCATCTTGGAATGCTGGTACAGCAAGTGTGCTGTTGCACTTGACATTAATGTTGCTCTAAGGTTGCTATTGAAATTAATGAAAACCTTCGTGCTGACTTAAATGAATGTTTTTATGCAGTAATTGGAGAGAAGTGATTTGATACAGCACTAATGAGAAGGCAAGAAAATGCTTTTGGCAACACATTGTTAAGGCTAAATTCTAAGCCATTACTGGAAGAATTTAATAAACATTTGAAGGATATTCTACTGTGGTTTGAATCTTGCATCAACTGTCCTCAAAAATTATAAATTAGGCAGCATGCTTTTCTCAAATACTGAAATAGCAGTTGGGATGGGAGAAAAAAACTGACATGCATGCTAGCAGATGATAGAAATGTATTTCTGTATTTATATTATCAGGAAGGTTAATCGAGAACAAGCACATTGATTTTGTCCTGTACAAGACAATGCTTACATACATGTTGTTAATAGCAACTGATCTGGCTTCTGACCCTGATTTCTTGCACAGCACCATGGGCCTAATTTTGTGTTTAGCTATTTAGAATTATCCTTTGTTTTTGTGTAGCATTAAACAACTTTTATCATTGATTCTTAACTTTGTTAAAACGGTAACAAGTTAAACATTTGTTTGGGGTTTTTTTGGGTTTTTTTTAAAGAGGAGTGTACCTTCTTTAGTTGTCCCTTTTCACCTCAGTAGGACCCTGAAGACTGTGTCACTGGTAGAAAAATAATTGTTGTAAGAACATGTTTTCTAGAATCAGAAATTGCCAATATATCTTCCAGAGCTGAAGTCTGCATATGTTATGATGCCTAGGGTCATTCTCCTGAGAATGTAAATGGCGTAAATAATTATTTTTTTTTTTAAATAATAAATTAATAATATGGAAGTATACTGAAAAAAATTCTAATTTTGCTGCTTCAACTACCACTCAAGGTACATACTAATATAGAGGAAATTGTTTAGAACAAAATCCAGTGCAAGATCCAAATGCACAATTCCTGGACTCATCATGGCAGAGTTCTAATTTACAAATACTACAGGTTACAAAACCTGGGTTCAACTTTCTAGTGCAACACTTGTACTCTTTCCATAACCCAGTATCTACATCAAAAAATGGCCAGTTGACTTGAAATCCCTCTCAGTTCTTCAAGCTGGAAGTTGTCTGTATTTGCATAATCCACAGATGTTTAATGTTACTCATCCAAAGCAAGAAAGTCACCTCAATACTTTGGAGGGAAAAATACTTCCTAAGCTTCCTAAACTCCCTGCAGGAATCTGCATAGCCAATCTGTGGCCTCCTCCACTAGTGAGGAGGGAAGTGGAGTAAGAGAAGGAACAGAGGGGATTTACAATATGGGTAATCTGCTGTTAGTCCCATGAATATCACATTTCCTACAAAGGAATTCTTTATTGTTGTGTTACTGATGAGATTTTTTTGTCGGGTGGGGTTTTTTGTTGTTTTGGGGTTTTTTTTCAGCACTGAGTGTTTTAAAAACCTTTACAAATTTAAATTTCAAATGCGTGCAATAGAATTTAATGTGTAGTAGCTTTGAATTTCCTGAAAGGATAGGCAAAGAGTTGCCATGTGAGATTAATGTGTGCTTGCTCTAAACTGCTTAGAACTTTGCTTCAGGTGTCCCAACAATCAGAAATTTGGTTAACATATAACCCGTTCATTTTTCATCTGAAAGGTTATTACAGTGTTATGAGGAGAATAAGGAAGAAAACTGACTTCCTACTAAAAATTCCAGCTTTCTCCTGCCACACATTGTGTTTCCCTTTTTTAATTCCATTTCCTATGCCATATATGAAGGAAACCCCATCAGATCCAGAAAGCTTAAGCTGCAGGAAAAGCCATTAAATAAATCAGCCTGACTTTCCAGTTTTTGCAGATTATAAAATACCACTTATTCATTCGGGAATTGTGCTTCGTTCTCTTTGACAAATGCATAATTGTGTACATGGGTAAATAAAATAATTTAGAGTCATAACTAGCTTTCATTGGCTGTCATGCAGGTGCTTTTGAAAAAAATTATTCATCACAGAAGAGTTTAAATACTTCCAGCCCTGATGCACCTTATTTTCTGAAAATGTATAGGAAATAAAAGTGGTTTGAAGGCCACTAAATTTGGATAGCAGAATAGATACTTAGCTTATGATTATGAACAGAAATTCAATTGGCCTTTTGTATGATACTTTTCCACAAACCTGACAAACTTAAACAAAAAAGAAAAAAAAAACCCAAACCAAACCAAAGAAACCCCACCACCAAATCCCCAAACACCCAGTCTTGTAAGTACCAACTACACTCTCTGTCTTTTCCTTTATTCCTGCATTTACAAGTCCTGGGGAGCATTATGTGAAGGCTCAAGTCCTGTTTGCGTGTTTGTAGAACTGAAATTTTGGAGAGAGATTTAGGATAAGAGCCCAGACTCTGGAATTTTTTTATTACCATGCTCAAGGAAGAAATACATTTAATGTGGTGGGGACAGTGTGCTACAGGCCAAAGCTCGGTGGATTTTTGCCATGACATTAATGCAATGCCATCTGAAGGGATACAAGACTGGAATACATAATGTTCCTCTCGAAAACCTGATCCTCAGCTCTGTGGCTGTGATTCAACACACAGCTCTTGTCCCAGCAAAAATTACACCCTTGGCATTTTTCAAGACAGCTCCCTGACTCATTGCTGCAAGGAAGAACCCACTTTTGCTTAATTCAGGGCAAGTGGGATCTTCAGAAGTGATGTTTAGAAACAAGAACATCAAGAAGAATGTCCTTGGGGTTTAAGGTGCCTCTTGCAGTGCTCAGCCCCGTGAGTGCAGGTTCCAGGTGTTGCTGGTGGTGCTCAGTGACATCAGTAATAGTATGTTCTCATACAGAACTCAAGCTAAGTAAGCTACTTGTAAATATTTACCATAAATTATTTGAGCAATTTGTGTGCCTGAATGGTATTAAAACTTACAGAGCTGTTCTTGTAACTTCGCTGATGCCTGCACTTGTGTCTCAGTGCTGTGACTTAACCTGCTCATGCGTTCATCTCCCTGGGCAAATCCCAGATATCTACATTTCCCTTTCCCTGGTCTTTTCCCTGTCACACACATGCCCACAGACACTTGCTTATGACACCTACGAAGGTACAGCTGTGTCAGCCTCCTCCAGGCTTTGTGCACCGCTTCTGACATGTCCAGCCTGGGGCAGTGCTCACACTTTCTCTTGGAATAGGATATTTGGAGATGGACAAAGGGAACTTGGCTTCTCAACAGCTTTGCCACTGGTGGAACTTGAATTAGAGCAGTTTTATGCCACTATTTAGTCCGGCTTGGCTAAGTCTGCTCTTCACCTCTGTACATCATGAGAGGCATGAAAGAGATAAGAAATTGGGAAATCTAGGTCATGGTTTGCAAAAGGTACATTAAGTGGTGAAATTCATTAGTAATAAAAAGCTGTTTTCTCCACACAATGTGACCATGACTCAGTTTTGTGAAAACACTGCCCTACTTCTTTAAAATAAGCATGGAAAAAAATTGGAAGTTCTGTCAGAAAAGGGAACTCTTCAGTGAACACGATTTTGATGTACTGGGTAAGGTATTTAGTAAGTAGCTTAAAAACTTACCTGACCTGTATGCAGTGTACTCTGGCAGTGCTGATCCTTTTCTCCACATGAGCTCTACACTCAGCAGATTTCAGGCTTCTTGCCCTGCAGTGGTCCTTGCATGACAGAAAGAGCTCAAAGGCAGCTGTGGGGCTTGCTTTTGGCCACCTTGCTGATGAAAGCAAGTCCCTTGCTGTTTCCAGGATTACAAAACACTGCCATGCACCCTTCCTGCAGGCTTTCTGCTCAGCCCATCTCTTGGGTTCAACCCCTTCTCCCATGGTACAAATCCAGTTGCTTTCAAGCAGATCTCCACCCCTGTCACACAGGGCTTTGCAACAGGGCCAGCATTAATGTACCTAAGAGAGCTGAAACAGGAATCCTTCCTACCTCTAGTCAAATTATGCACATTGAAGCAAAACACATGGAATAATATGCCTCAGGCTGTTCTGTGTCTCTTTCATGAAACTCTGATATTGTTGGTTTAGCTCTGACATTGGCCTTTGTGATCCGTATGTTAAATAATTGCTCTTGCTGATAGTAAAGCCCCGCATGTGGTTAGGTGTAACTGAAGTGAGGTATTTTGTTGGCAGATATACTGTGGGAATATATTTAATACACTGTGGCAAACTGTTTCAATTTAGAAATCTTGCTGTTGGCCTTATCCAAACATACTGAATGCATTGGAAAGGCTCCTGGATTTACCAGTAATTAGGATGAATTTGGAAGAATTCCCTTTAGAGTCAAGAATTGGTCTTGCATGTTCTGAAAAGTGCGAAATTGATGCAGATACTTAATCACATGATGTGCTTTTCGACCTCCCATGTCAGATGCTAACACGTGTTTTCTTGTTGCTGTTTAAAGGTCAAATGGCTGGCGATCACACACGACTGGAATTCCACAACATAGAAACAGGAATAATAACAGAACGGCGCTACCTGTCTTCTGTGCCTTCTAATTTTATTGGGCATCTACAGAGTCTCACATTTAATGGCATGGCATACATTGACTTATGTAAAAATGGAGACATCGATTATTGTGAGCTAAATGCAAGATTCGGGTTCAGGAACATCATAGCAGACCCTGTAACCTTTAAAACAAAAGCAAGTTATGTTGCACTGGCCACGCTACAAGCGTACACATCTATGCACCTTTTTTTCCAGTTCAAAACCACCTCCCTGGATGGATTGATACTTTTTAACAGTGGCGATGGAAATGATTTCATTGTGGTTGAATTAGTAAAAGGGTATGTATGGATTAGCGTAACGACAAACCCAGTCCGTTCAAAGTGTGTGTACAGGAGGAATACACGGGGAAGTTTAGGATGCAAATCTTTTTTCTGACTGGATGGATGTGATTGATAAATGTTTCTTCATGTTGAACTTCATGTGCTTTATTGTGACTCTTTCTTTCAGATGAAGCTAGATGCCTGAAATGTATGAAAGTAAATAATAGGTATAACTTCTCTCGTGTTTCCCACAAAGAAGTACTAGTTTGTAGCCTCCCTCTTGTTCTCTCTCTACGTATGTATGCATGTCTTGGTACATGGAGTGCTCGTTGCTTTCCAGAAACTTGGGACTGCACCTCAACTCATCCAAACGAGTGGCAATTTCTCGGAATGACGGTTGCTTCCCCATCTGGCATTCATTGTTGTCTTCTCGTTTTGCCAGCTCTGCTGAGGAGCACAAGCAAATAGAAAATATTAGACGTGTTAATTAGTGCCCCATTGTTATGTAAAGAAAAAGGAAACTTTTCCAATTTTTTCTCTTTTCCCAGGTATTTACACTATGTGTTTGACTTGGGAAATGGTGCCAACCTCATCAAGGGAAGTTCTAATAAGCCTCTGAATGACAACCAGTGGCATAATGTCATGATATCAAGGGATACCAACAACCTACACACTGTAAAGATTGACACCAAAATCACGACACAGAGCACAGCAGGAGCCAGAAATTTAGATCTCAAAAGTAAGTACAATTATTCTTGTATTATCTACTTTGAGGGTCATTACAGAAGGATAAACAGAATAAATCATGGATGGAAAGTACGATATAATTTTGTAATACTGTATGAAACTTTTCATTTTATAATAATTAACATGATCACAAGAGATAATAACATCATCTTAACCTGACAATGGCAATTGAGTAATAATTCTGCCCAGGTAAGTACAACTTCAAATATATGAAGATACCATAGGAGAAAAAAAAAAAGAGTAGGAAATTATAATAACACAGAGTGGCCCATATAAACTAAAAGATAATTGGGGGACTAAAAGAGGCCTACATAACATACTCATCTGAATAAGTAATTTCAATTGCAGGTCAGATAAACTTTGTTTTATAACACTAAACCTACATGTTATAAATCCAGCTAGATTCTTAAGATCCATTTTTTATAAATATATGTATATTTTAAAATAAGTTATAGTTATGAATTCTATGGATGGGTTTCTGAAAAGCTAATTTGCATCTAAGGAAAATATCTTTTTGGAAGGATGTATAAGGATACTTTTAAAATAATGACTATCTAATCAGACATAAGAATAAAAGTTTTGGTCATGTGGAAAAGTATTGTGTATTTTACCATTCTTTAAAAAGGCTCTTGACAGGAAAACTGAAATTTCATAACAGTCAAAGAAATATGATATTTCAAAAGCCAGAATGTTCAAAGTAGGTATTAATATTCCATCAAGAGTTTATTCCTTGCTAGATTTTCTTTTAACTGCCTCTGAGTCACAGATAATGAGCTGACCTTGGTAATTATGCTGGATTTTGTGATATTTTACATGTTTGCCTCACTTGAAAGCGCTATTAAGATTGTAAAACAGACTGTGAAAACAGTATCCTGATATGTCATAATCTCCAATAAGGCATTCTTTTATCTATAAACCTAGCATTTCTGAGAAAGCTTTCTGAATGGCTCGCACCCCATTCCTAAAGCAGCATTTGAAACTTGTGCCATGTTATTTCTCAGGTTTACATTCTGTTAAACATCATCAATGTTTATCGAGACAGTGTAATATTTCAACGTTGTTTTTGATGGTGTAGGAAAAGCTTCCACCTTATTCCTCGACATTTTTAAGATGGCATGTACTACTTGTGTATATGTGCATGTCTTTAATATGTTTGGCTTTTTTCCTAGTAGTTAAATCAGGCATGGGTAGAATAAAACAACCCCGTTGCGAGCTGATAATTAACACAGCCATTTTATTCGACACATTTTTCAAACCGGTTGTGGTGGTTCTGTGGGATGTCGCCTTATTTAAGAGAAGCAGATCGAGTTCTCTCCATGTGCTGGCTGAAGGCACTAGAGAGCGCTGTGATCTCACCGATCTGCCCAGGGACGGCTCATCAGCGAGGACAACCTGCAAAATCCAACATTCCTTTCTGTGCTGCACTTTGAAAATGCTACTTTTGCCTTATGCTTTTGAAGTAAAACTGTATTCATAGCCGTCGCGTTTTCTAACCTTGAATTCCTTTGGGGGGAGAAAAAAGAAATGAGGAGCATGAAAAAAACAGACTGAGATCTGAAGCAAGGAAGGTGAATTGTGTTAGATGATTTTCTGTAATTCACCACCCAGGGAATGAGGAGAGTAAAAGAATAACAAGCCTGACGTGTTCAGTGCAGAAATATATAGCAAGCACAGCTCTAAAACTGGTCTAGCATACACAGGTCCTCAACCTCTGACTTCTCATAATAGTATGCCTCATTTTATTTTAATTTTTAAAATGTATTCTACTATATTCTGCTCAGGCAGCTTCCCTTAAATATGGCATAGTATATATCAGGAGAATTTTGGTTGGATTTGGGAGGGGTTTCAAGCTAATATGTTTTAGCCAGCAGGCTAAAAGAGAGAAAAAAAATTGTCTTTCATTGGTGTTTTTCCTTCCTTTTTATTTAGTAGAAATGATCTCCTGTAGTTGCTTCTTTTCTATTTTATATCAGTGTTTCTTACAATGACATATTTCTGTTGTGCTATAAACACTCCATACACCTTCCTGACATAAATAGTTACAGTTAATTCATTGTCCTGTATTATTTTAGCCTTGGCAACAAAGCAAATGCAAAATCACACTTCCTTCTACTGTTACGATAGTTCTGCTTAACCAGTTATCGTTAGGTGACATAAATGTGTACAGATAATGTGGAACCTGCAGCCATTCTGAGTAATTGTAGAATTACCAGGTTTCCGGTTTTGAAATCCAAGCTGATCCTGGAAAAAGAAATCCCCTATATGTGTGGTTTTTCTGCAAATACACAGTGAATTCAGTGCAGAGATAAGACACAGATTGTGTTGTGGAGCCTGCACAGCATGGAAGTTGTCTGGGAAAGCAGACAGCTGCCATAAAAGTATGGGAGAGAATTTCCAATATATGTTTCCTTTTGGGTGTAGGATTTGTCTATATAACACAGAAAGTTCATTATCACACACATTGGTTCCCTGCGTAACCTCTGGTACAATTTCAGCAGCTACCTGTGGAAACACATATATTACATCCTGCAGCCTAATTATTGCTGTAATTAGAAGGCTAAATTATAAATCGGAGACAAATAAATGAGTGAAAATAATTCTGTGTTTGGCTTGCAAGGACTGTGTTATTTTTACTAGCAGAGAAAATTAGCAAACTGTGCTGAGGTGCAGTTCTAGCAGATAACCCGTAAAGATAAATGAGTCTGAACAGCAAAAGCAGTGCAGCTCAAGCCTGCCAACACAGTTACACAGCAAATTTCCTTTTATATATTTCATGAGCAGATTCCCTGTCCTGCTCTCAGGACAGCTCAGTTGGTTGGCATAGCTGCAATTCAAGGCCTGAAAGAGTTGGGTGGAGGGGAATTCTTGCTTGCTGTACTTGGTGCTGTGCTCTGATGTTCTGAGGGGTCTGAGTAGCCTCAAAGGGCACAGAAAAACAAGTGAAAATGAAGTTTGACTTCATTGATGGAGTGACTACATCAGTGGACAAGAGAAAGATTACAGCTGTCATTTACCTGTACTTCCTGTAAAACCTTTGACATGGTCACCCCCAACATCCTTCTCTCTAAATTGGAGACAGGTAGAGTTCATGAGTGGATTGTTAGATGGATGAGAAAGTGGTTGGACAGATCCATCCAGAGAGTGGTGGCCAACAGCTCAAAGTCCTGGTGGACATCAGTGACAAGTGGTGGCTCTCAGGGGTCCTTACTGGGACCAGTGTTATTAAATATCTTTATTAATGACATAGACAGAGGGATTGAGTGCCCCCTCAGCAGATTTGCTGATGACACCAAGCTGAGTGCTGTGGTTGACACACCTGAAGGACAGGATGCCATCTAGAGGGACCTGGACAAGCTGGAGGAGTGGGCCCATTGGACTCTCATGAGGGTTAATAAGACCAAGAGCAGGTGCTGCACCTGGGATGGGGCAACCCCCAGTGTCAACACAGGCTGGGGAACGGCAGCTCTGCTGAGATCGAGGGCAGCCCTGCTGAGAAGGACTTGGGGGTGCAGGTGGGTGAGTGAGAGGCTGGACATGAGCTGGGCACGTGAGCTGGGGGCCCAGAGAGCCNTGGGCACGTGTGCTGGGAGCCCAGAGAGCCAAACGTGTCCTGGGCTGCATCAGGAGCACCGTGGGCAGCATGGGAGGGAGGGGATTCTGCCCCTCTGATCTGCCCTGCTGAGACCCCCCTGCAGTGCTGCTTCCAGCTCTGGGGTCCCAGCACAGGGGGGACAAGGACTTGTTGGAGCCAGCCCAGAGGAGACCACCAAGATGATCCAAGGGATGGAACACCTCTCCTGTGAGCAATGACTGAAAAAGTTGAGATTGTTCAGCCTGGAAAAGAGTAGGCTTTGGGGTGACCTAAATGTGTCCTTCCGGTACCTGAAGGGAGCCTGGAAGAAAGCTGGAGAGGGACGTTGTACAGGGACTGGAATGACAGGACAAAGAGTAATGTCTTCAAACTAAAAGACAGTAGGTTTAGGTCAAATATTAGGAAGAAATTCTTTACAGTGAGGGTGGTGAGATGCTGTTACAGGTCGCCCAGAGGAGCTGTGGCTGCCCCATTCCTGGAAGTGTTTGAGGCCAGGCTGGATGGAGCTCTGAGCAACCTGAGATAGTGGAAAGTGTCCCTCTCCATGGCAGAAGGGCTGGAACAAGATGATCTTTAAGATTCCTTCCAGTACAAATCATTCCGTGATCCTTGTTCCTCTCTGTTGCCAAAGAAAAGTTGTCTCCCTTTCTCAGACTTCAAGTTTTACTATATCAATAATGTCTCTTCCCCCTCCACATTTGTTTCCTGCGGTATGGGAAACTGCAGTTCTGTCAGAAAATATTTTATTTCATAAGCACTTGAAGATGCATGATCTGCTTCTGAGGAGGAGAACATCCTCAAGCATACTTTCTATCCAGTTACCTGCTAGGGTATAATCTTCCTCTTGCTTCTCTCCTACACATACAGGCAGTATTTTAATCCCCAAAGCTTTCACACACTTTTTTAAACAGCAGGCGTAAAAAAAATCTGCAAAAATCCAATCAGAATTCTCTTGGAATACCCATATGAAAATTAAAATATATTAACATTTTAATTGTTTATAAATTGAAATGAAAAGTTGAGATATTATACTCTTACCAAAAGAGAAGGTAAAGAATGCCTCAGTTACTTTAGTTTGAACAATAAGTAGTTACAAACTTTTGTTATGAGTTGGTAGTTTCAGTACTTCAGTATCCAATCCAATTTTAAAATTTCTTGATCACAGAATATTTTCACAGATATTCTGTATCCTCTAAGATCATCTGTAGTCATGCTAATCTTGATATTGGGCTAACTATATATTTTTTACAAGTAAACCAACATTCTATAAAAAAACCCTACACAGCTCAACATTTATGGGTTAACTTCTGCTGCCTGTGCATCATTTCATATGTCAAGACCTGCTTTTCTGAACTGACATTCATAATTTCAACTTGTCATCATCTTTCGTGGGGCCTTCCCAAATGTCAGTTTTAGAGCCCATTGTAAGTCATATGTTATTCCTGTGCTGTTATATCACTACATCCACAAAAAGTGCTGTTCATCTTAGAGCACACATCAGAACCAGCCTGCTTGGATTAAAATAACCTGGCTAGATCTCTTGTTGTCTGTTTTACTTTTATTTCTGTATCTCTTCACTGGCCCCTGGCTTCCTTTATTCTTTTGAGACAGGGCTGCTGCTTCTATCTACATTTGCTTGTTCATTTGCAGTTCTGTCCCATACTGTGGAAACAGACTAGACTGAAGCACCTGAAAGAGAACTAGTTATATTCATTTGTGGTATCACCTCAATGGTTTTACAAATGCATCAAATTATAGTTCTTCAGTGTGCATAAAGATTCACTTGGCAATTAATTCATCCTTGTAAACTTTGAATGCAATTAACTAAATTATCAGTAGATGTACTAGCCTGGCATATTCATTGATGATTTGTAATAGTCCTTTAATCTATTGATATTTCATTTGCCTGTCAAAGTAGGTTATTCATGCTGAGCTAAATTAGTCTTGATCATAACGAGGAATTCCTGTTTCAGCAGTAGAAATTGAAATTGTTTCAATTTCATGTAATATTTCTTTCTTGTTTTATATTGAGCCAGTTTTTATTGTTGCTTCATTGTATGTTTTTCTCTACATTGCAAGTTCTCAATCAACTGCAGTGATCCTTTATATCTGTATTACTAGCAAAACAAAGCTTTAAAAAACACAGAAACATTGTACAAATGAGCAAGTATTAATGCTTAAATTTTTCAAATAATCATGCATGAGCTAAATGTAATGACCTTGCCAGTGGGCTGTGGATTCTTCATGCAGAAATAACATTCTGTTCCAAATACAGACTTCCAGCTACTGTCAACAGCAAATAGATCTTCCCAGTGTGACCGATTGAGGCAGACAATGGCAAATGCAGCTGTTGTCTTCCTGGTAGAGTAGGAAAGCAGATTCCATACACAGGGAAAACAAGGGGCTTAAAACTGAGAACTCGTCTTTGAGATTTCCTATGTAACAAAGTTCTAGGAGTAGATAACAAAAGCTCATTGGACAACCTGGATTACTGGGAATTCCTTTATCCTCATTTCTTTGCAACTTTTCACGTGCTGCTACTAAAAAGCAATGCTGTCTACCAGGCTGTGAAAATAATTATGGCAGCGCTAAGCCTTCAGAAATTGTATCCAAATTTCCAAAATGATGAGGCGGGGAAAGAAATTGAAAATCTATTCTGGTAGCTCTAGATTAAATGAAGGTATTCTAGAACTTGTGCTGTGAAGTCAGCAATGCAATTATCAGAGCAGTACACGGTGAGAAGGGTTTTTGTTTTCTGCTGCTTCTCCCCTGTTCTTCTCAGTCTTTCGTACATGTAGGAGTGGACTGATTTGCCTACATTCCTACGGCTGACTGCATTCCTACATTGACTGCTGGTGATTGTGGAATTTCATTCAAGCCTTTCTAGAACACCACGTTAAAGTTATGTTAAGAATAATGCAGAAAACATGTATGCTCTTAAAACTTACCAAACTTCTGTATATTTAGTACAAATACATTCCACTGCATCCTAGCCTGCCTCCCCTCCCCCAGATACACAGAGTGAGGAAGCACATCCTAAATTTGTTTTAAAATGTTCTGCTGTGAGCCCTCATTAACCTTGGTACTTTAATTGAGTGATACTTTTTGCAAAAGAGCAGTTTCGTGGAATATCCTCAGTGTCTGAACGTGGTTGTCTTGATCAAAAGTAATATTGTATAAAAAGTTGCTCTCTGCAAACCAACATTCAAAATGAGGAAGTTTAACATCTCAGCTGTTTGGTAGCTTTATGTGGAGAATTGTGTCTGAACCATTTGCCAAAGGAAGAGTTTTGCAAATGGTGATGATCTCTGAGGTCTAGTGTGTCTGTTGGAAAGAGGAATTCCTCACTATTTTGAAAGCAGGCTCTGCTAAGAGCACATGTTGGATGCTAAAGCAGAGAATGAAAAAATTACAGCAGGAGGAAGGGAGATCTGAATATACTGTGCCATGCAAATGCCAGCTTCATTAGATGTTGTCTGCTTTTCAGGTGTATACCATCTCCAAAAGTGGTCAGAACAGGAAAGAAATGAAGGACATTTGATGTGCTTGAATGCCTCACTCACCTCTCCACCACAGCCATCCCCCTCTCACAGAGTAATTGGCCTAGCATTGATTATGTGGGAGATGGATTGCCACGCACATTTATGTGGCAATTAGATTTAATTATTTACCGTTTAACATGCATCACCAACTTTCCTCACAGTCCGTTGCACAAGCAGACTGCTTTGGTTTTACATCTGTTTAATCTTTTTCAATGCCAGTGCTCTCCATCTTGTCTTTAGCGGGGGTTAAAACAAGCAGAGAGAAATAAAGAGGGAGTCTGGGAATCTGAGGATTTTTTAAATGTTAAATGCTTTTCTTGTTTGAGGAAAAAATGTTTTTTGAGAACAGAATTGTTGAGGAAGTGGTGAATTTTAAACTGGAGAAATCTTCAGATATGAGCACTTACTTTTTGAGTATCTCCTTTTGTCTATTCAAAACTTTTCTCCTGAGGACGTTGTTGTATTGTTGTCTTTTACACACCAGCACTTCCTATGGCACAGCTTTGCTTGCTTGTGAAACATGGGCATATTTGTGTAATCCTTGAGGAGTACTAAACTGAGTCAAAAATTGTTATCAGAATGAAACCTGAGCACCAAGAGGTGCATGCAGAAGTGGACAGAATATCCAGCAGAGCATAAAGAAAAGTTTCTGGGTAGGAGAATATTTGTGCAAGCGTGAAAAGCCTTCAGTGCAATTCTGAGTAGTGTGATAGAATCAGGAGATTGGAGAAAGGTGGAGCAGCAGCTCTGTCTCCAGTGTGGAAATTGGTGGCAAGTGAAAACTGTAGGATGTTGTTCCTGGTGCTCCCATCAGCTGTAAATTCTTTCTGGTACCTCATAATTCTCCTTGACTTTTTTTTTCTGTCAATGTGGACTATGGGGCAGTGCTACAATGAAATGAAAAAAAGAACAGTCAAGTATCAGTCAAGGGAAGGAATATCTTCAAAGTACAAATCTCTTGACAAATAACTACAATATGTACTATGTGACAATAAGGATGGCTGAAGAAAACCCACAATGTCAGCATTTCAGTGCTGATGATTTCTTTTCTTTTTTTTTTTTGTTTTTAAATCCATTTAATGGGGTATTCAGGCAAGATACTGAAAACAGTGTAGAATTGGGGTGAAAAGATCACTTTCTATATTCCTTCCTAAAAGAGTGACTTGCTAACTTTGTAATTCTTCTTTTCTTTTTCTTTTTATTTCCCTGTAAACACTTTGCCTTGCTTGGTTATGAGTAATAGGGAATGTGAAAGATGAAAGCCACCGTGTGTCACATCATAAAACAGCCTCTTGCCTGCAGTATTTGAAAGGACAGATAACTCAGCAGAGCCTGGACAAGTAAACTAGCCACCCTTTCCCTCCTTAGGTGAGAGAGGGTCTAAAAGTGATAGAATCCATCATTCCAGCAGGACAAATATCTGAAAAGGCTATTTTTCATAAAAAAAAAAAAAACACATCAAAACCAAAAGACATGAACCACAAATCAATACTGAAGCTACAGAACGGACTCTTTGAAGTAAGTGGACATAAAACACTGAGTTTACATTTCCATGTCTTCCCTTAAGTGCCCTTGCAAGTGGTAGACAGAATTCAGTCATGCTTTGCTCTAGCACCAGGCAGGCCCGTGAATGCACAGCAAAGGGCATGTTCTCTGCTGCCAAGGGGGTTTGAAAAGCCATATGCTGGAGCGTATGTGCTGCAGAAGCTGTGTGGATGCATCATTTAAGCCTTTGTCAACTGTTCTTCCGTTCATTAACGGGCTATGATCACAGCAGGCTTCTGGGTGTATGAAAAAAAGAGCAGTTATGTCTCACCAATGTTTTTATAAGGACCAAACGCTTTTTTGATATGGAACAAAGAGGAAATGTTCACTCAGGATTGATGAAGGTGAGGAGAGACTCTACAATGATCACTCATCCACTGTTCATGCCCAGTTCCTTTTCTGAAATTTCTGAAATCTCCTTGATTCGAGATCAGGACGGTGTCTGTTCTTTTAGTCAGTGCATATTCAGCTTGCGTAGTGTAATTTATTTTCACAATTCAGTTGCCTCAAAAAATACCATGAGTTGGGATTGTGTGGGTTGTCTTAGGTTGGGTTACACCCTGTGCTTTGTAGTGTGATTATTAAGGTACTACAAAGCGATTTCTGTTGATCTGGTAACAGCAGCTCATCTGTTTTAGGAGGGACTTGAATAAAGTGAGCACTTTTTTCTTTCGAGATTAGACTTTCCCTATGGTATTTCCCAGCCTTTACAGTCCTCCTTCCTCTTTGCCTGCCTGAGGGAAGAAGCTGTTTTATGCTTGATCATTTTGAAATAGCATATTTGGAGAAAAGTGTGCCTGACACCTTGGCTTCGCCACAGCCAGATGTTCCTTTGTATTTTCATGTGTCATAAAAGCAATGGTGGAGATGCCTGCTGTGTTTTCAGAATCCACCATGGTATGCTAGGGCTATCCATCTCTTTCCTGGGAAGTAACACCACTCTAGTAAACCACAGAAGCCCTGCCGTTCCTGCCATGGTGCTGACTTAGAACAATGTGACATTAGAAATAAGACAAAGCATCTTCTTCCAAAATGAAAGAGAAATTGAGATAATAGCTGAAAGTGCATTTAAAACCAGCAGCACAACAAGAGATTATGGGAGAGAATGTCTGCTTTTAGAGACAATGATGGATTTGAAGAAGCTTTTGTTCAGCCATATAAAAACATTCCGGAGATATTGTCTTTATGGGTTATGAAAAAGCCAAGCCACAGTTCCTTCCACTGTTTTATTTCCTCCTTATTTTATTTTTTAATTATACATGGAACCATATTTGAATGAATGGTTTTCATTTCTTGTCAAGAAAGGTGTTCAAGAAATGAACACCAGATATGTGCACAAAGCACACAGTTTTAGGAAAGTAAAGTTCTAACTGTATCTTGGTTAAAAAACTTGTTCCCTGATGACACAAATGTCCTGTCCCAAAATGCTGCTAACTTGGTTAAGGGGCCCAGGTGCACCAGGCACATGTGAGAAGTATTCCTGTGTTATAAATTATCCTTTATAAACAGATGGATAACAATTCCCTCTCTCCTTATGTTTGAAGACAATGGTAGCTGTTAAATGAAGTGAATGGTTTTTGCCCACCAGCATGGATCATGTAAGAATTCTCAGGAAAGGAGAGAAGTCTATGAAGTGACCTGCCAGCAATGTCACTAGTGCCAGATAACAACCCTTAATAACTTCTGTTAGTTATTCAGAAAATAGAACAGCATCTTCAGTCTTTGTTTTGCATTTCTTTGGCATAGCATTTGCTAAGTTCTTATTTTGAAGAAATGCAGAGGCTCGGGATAAAAAAAGATGAGCTATTACAGGAGGACTTGGCATTTGTTTTACCAACAGTTGTGTGTGACTCACTGTTGTGTGGTGTTCTGTGTGCTTTTGCATAAGTGTGATTCCAATAATGAATACATTGAGAACTGGTGTTAATTTATTAGCTAGCAATTTGTTTCTGTGTTAAATTCACTTGTGATTAAAGCACAAAGCAGCTCTAAGTCTGAAAAGAAATAAATAGGTGGCAATAGGAACGATCCTGTTGGGATAACTGAGGATCTGCAGTACCTGTAAAATATGCCAATTAAACCCAGTAAAATATTCTCTTTTTCAGTGCTTATGGCATAAATGAACAGTGCCATCATTGCCATGAGCAGTTCTAGCTCTGAAAGTGCTGCCTTGCAGCTGATTCCTCTGGCCTGCCATGAAGGTGCCAGTGAGAGCATGCCTGCAGCACGCTTAATTTTTTTGGCCTCAGAGAAACAAAGAGAGGTAACAATCCTACCAATTCAAAAAAAAGGAGATAAATTTGTGCACTGACTCCTAATACAAGAAAGAAGAGAGTTGTGACGTTTGTTCTCAAATAAACTGCATTATTTGAAGCTTCTCCAGTGATCAGAAGGCAATCTTGGATCACTTTATTACCTCACCCATTTCTTTATTGCCTGCAACTTTGCCTATGACAGTTGACATCTATTTTCTATAAATTGCTTATTTTCCTTTATAAATTAAAGAAAACCAAGATTACTTCGAGGAAAATGAGACATTTTCAGGAAAACATTTAAAAATCAAAGTGAACTTTAGAAGAGAATATGTGCATGAAAGGCAATAGCCAAACTTTAGTTCTAGAAACTATGGTTACACATTTTCAGTGGGTAGCAGTGTAAAATTAGTGTTGCATTTAGGCTGCAGCCACTTTACACGGTGTCATAATCTTGTACTATTGATCTGCTGAACTGTGGTACCTTCCTCCATGCAATAACTTGCATGTAATTCCCACCTGTAAGTAGGCAGATACACAGCAAGGGATTTGCTCTGGAGTAAAATTTCCAGTGGTGAAGCTGTACTTACATAAGAAAGGACAAAGAGAAAACCTGGGAATTTGTAATGTACTATGCTGATTCCCTTGATCTCTTTTAGTAGGAGTAGGGACAATATTTTATCTTTTCTGAATCTCTGCTATTGCATGTTTGATATAAAATATTTTAATTAACAATATTTTCTGTGATCCTGTCTTGTCTGAAATTCTAATGGATTGAGTTTTGCAGGAAACTACTTCTTCATTGAGGTGAACATGAAAGTAGCATGTGATTAACTGAAATAAAAGTAGCAATGCAAAAGTTTTGTGATGGCAGATAAGAAAAATAACAAAGTGAAAAAGAAAGATTAACTAACTTTAAAACAAAAATAAAAATCTGAGTTTTAATTCCAGAGCTTATCCTTTAGCAAAATTTTGTGGGTTTAATGCCAGCAGCAGCAAACTCAAGCCACATGTGGTATTAAGCATTTGATATTAAATCTGGGAGATAGTCATAAAAATACTTCTATATAATTTATAAAAGGTGAAGTCCAATAGTCAGTATCATTGCTCAGTAGCTAAGATATGTCTTTGTGTAGTGTATTTGCTAGGGCAAAAGCAGAACTCAAAGTTATTTTGAACATCAACAAAATTGAAATATTACCCAGAATACATTTTTGTAAAAATTGTATCTTTAATAGTGTAAAATGATCAGTGTAATTATCAACACTCTTAAGGTACTGCAAGTAAACTGTAGCTTATTTAGACTCAATATATTGTACTTCACTGCATACAATACCTAACTGACAATATTCCAGTGTATATTTTCAGGAGCAAATATTCTGAGTTCCAGTGTATATGTTGGCACACTGACCTGGACTTCTGCCAGGCATCCATCATAGCTGGCAGCTGCTGTGTGACTTTATGTAGCAATCGCAGTAGGTTTGAGAGATGGGTATCGGGTATTAGCAGGGGATCAATCTGAAAGGTTGTGGTTTTAAAGATTTAAGTAATCACAGAATAAAAAGTGTTGCTTGCACAGTATATGTTTAAAAAAGAGGCTACACGTGTCATGTGCAATAGTTAAAGTTTAACTTTTTTATCATAGAAGTGATTTTCTTAGTACTATTCTCTGGAATGGTTTCACTCTTTTAAGTTTATTGGGATCAGTTGAGATGAATTATCTCTCTATTCTGAGCTGGCAGTGACTGAAGGCACAGAACTTCAGGAAACCTAGAAAGGTTTTGCTTTCTAGATGTTCCACCTGAGAAAGGATGGAGAACCTTTATCATGACACAAGTGTTTTAACTTTGTTTTCAGTTCAGCAGATTGAGAAATGCAGGAATCTTTCTGCTGTGAATGGATTAGATCCCATTTGTGGGAACAGATGAATCACCATATTTTAATCTGTTATGTTTAATCTCATGCTTGTGAGAGATACACTGTACCTCAGCCCTCTAGAGGAAAGCAAGATCTTATTTTCCAAATTATCTACATAGAATGGATAAAGCTTGAGGTTTCTTAATGTATGATGATACAAAGGTTGCTAAAACTTTTGGCTGGTTTGCTTATAAATTTAATATTCATATTCATAAGCTTTTTATCTCTAATTCAAATGCAGTTGAATTTTAGGACTGGTATGTAGTGACTAAAGATTTTTCTCAGTCTGACTGACATTTATTTGTTTCAGGCTATTTCCTTGCAGGCAAACAGTAAACCATTACAAACAGCACTAAATTGCAGTCCCTTACAAACAAGAAGTATTCCAGGAGAACCAGTAAAAGGTGTATCTGTGATTTACATCAGTAAGAGGGAGATTAAAATTAGCCACGTGGGGTAGAGGCAGTTATACATTCTGAGTTCTGTCACTGCAAAAGCTGCCCACAAAGCTCAGCAAACACTTAGGAATTGATTTGAGGTGATACAGAAACACTATTTGGTACTAGAACACCTGGTCCTGTGGCCTAGTCTCCAAAATCAACCAGACTGTGCTGAAAAGCACAATGTAGATGAGAATGGATGTTCAGACAACCTGCTGAAAATCTGTGCTAGCAAAAAATTGTGTCATTAATGAGGATTTAATGCCTGGGTAGAGACTGTGCTTCCCTTCTCTGGCAAAGCAGCAGCAGGTATGGAAAGCACCTGGTTAAACCCACAGCCTGACACTTGAGGCATGCTCAGGGAAATTGTGGTTGTGCTGGTTTGAAAGGAGACGGTTCTGTCTGCCAGACACACCCAACATACAAAAGAAAGGCAGAGCCTGAATTGTTTTAAAATAAAAAAAACCATCCTCCCCTCAGTGGGAAAGAGGAAAGTTATAGTTATAGTTATGTCCTTTCAAAGTAAGTCTGGCTCAGAGATAAGAATAACTTGAAGAGAGAAAAGCACTGGTTTTCAGTCCTAAGTTGCCTGAGGTTCATCAGAGCAAGCTGTAATCGGTGTCTGTTGTTAGAATCATTTTTGGCACTAAAATTCCATTTGATCAGTGTTCATATTACCATTTTAAACACATCTAACTCCTCTTGTTCCCACATGATTGGCACAGAGTATGAGTTTTGGTGGGGCTAGTTGGTCATTTTGCTGTTTAACAGTGGTATCCCTAAGTTTCTCCTTTCATGTGTCCCTAAATCTTTTCTTTTTTTTTTTTGTACTTCTGAATGGATGATTCTGGATTAACGGATTTAGGGTGGATCTTGGTGCTTCACTTATTGTCTTTTATCTCATTGTGCTGTGTCCATCACTGGTATGATCTGTGGTCAACTTCCCTGAGTATGTGAACAATTGCACCAGTGCCAGATGGGTTTCTATATGGGGATTCTGTGATTTAATCCTCCTCTCTGAAATAGATGCATGTCTCCTGAACACATCAGCTGGCACATGAAAAACATGCCCAGGTACTTCTAAGTAATCAGTAATCACAAATTTGAAATCTACATTTGCATTTGAAAAAATACAGTCTTGCAATGCCATGGTATCATAAACATTTTCAGTGTTTGCTTTCTTTGAAGAATATTTTTTGGACACATCTGTCATTCAGCACAAAAAGGCCAGAAGATCAAGCAGGCCAAAGGTTCTGCTGGTCCTTTTTTTGTATCTAATATTGATTTCTCCTCAACAGGTGATTTGTATATTGGAGGAGTGGCCAAAGAAATGTTTAAATCCTTGCCCAAACTGGTGCATGCAAAGGAGGGGTTCCAAGGCTGCCTTGCATCGGTCGACTTGAATGGACGACTCCCTGATCTCATCTCAGATGCTCTCTTCTGCAATGGGCAAATAGAAAGAGGATGTGAAGGTATTAAATATGCTGATTTTTTTTTTTTAATGTATATATACATAGTGAAAAGCACTGTGCGAATCCTGCAGCGTTTTGTTGATATTTACACTCCATATATCAAGAAACTATATTTTACCTGCTTCTAATTGATCTTGCTTGACCTTTTCTTACATGAAAGCTGCACTCTTTGGTATTGTGGAGACAAGCATGTGCCCTACCCTAAAGCACAGAGACTGATCTGAGAACATGAGTTAACTTCAGGATGTTAAATGTCGGTTCCTTACTTCTCCAGTGGCAAGATTTTTTTGCATGTGTTTTGTTTACTTCTGATGTATTTTAATTATAACAACAATAACAATTAGCTTCAATGAAGTTCTTTATATCTTCAGGACACTTAGGCATTAGTTAATGCTGAGGCATTAGCTAAGTAATTCCATTTTTAAAGCAGACATTTTGAGTTGGTTAATTCAAGGCTAATTTATGAAACTTTTTAATACCAATCTTCTATATTTTTGCTCACCCCTGAGATTAGTATTGACATGAGCCTTTCTGTGTGAAATCAATAACAGACAAATATGTTTTATCTCACAATTTTATGTCTTTATTGACTCATCTGGAACACCATGAAATTTAAGTGAGGACAGAATTAGAAGAGGTGTATTTCTAATTCAGGGGTGTCAATCTCTAGCTATTTTTCCAGCTGTCATTTGATCCCACATTATTTTTACTATGGTTTATGGAATAATTTGAATACATTTTCTGTCCCTGCATATCTAATTTGTTATAATTAATTCTGGATTTTGTGTTTATCTTCAATTTTATGTGTTCTCCCTTCTCTCAAGTGCCATTCTTCTCTGGACAGAAAAATGTGTAAATGACATCATAAAATCAATTTCAAATTGGAGTCCTAATGATTTTGATATCAAGGTTGTTAAGTATGCAAACTGACATTGTAAAAATCCAAGGCGAGCTGGGGGATTCCTCAAGTTTCATGAGATAAAGCTTCCTGGTGGATTAATTCTGTCTCCTCTTTTGTTGTGCCTACAGTAAATTTAGACAGGTGGAACTTTTTTGTTCTTTGCCTGATACTTTTAGTTAACAATGCAAGTTCTATTGTTAGTACATAGAAATAGACACTATAGCTACAGAAAAAATAAGATGAGAATTTTACATATTTCTTTCAGGAGTGCAAAAATATGTATAAATTAGTTTGCCACTGAGTTTAGAAAATTAGATTCTGCTTTCTGAACGGTTTTAGCAATTCCATCCCTGCACCATCCCTTCAGAGAGTCAAAGTATGCCTTAATTCCATTATGCATTTCATAGCTTCCTT
The DNA here is from genome assembly GCA_013397795.1 of Orthonyx spaldingii. Lineage (NCBI taxonomy): Eukaryota > Metazoa > Chordata > Aves > Passeriformes > Orthonychidae > Orthonyx > Orthonyx spaldingii. Next base: position 417,787 of record VZTJ01006161.1, on the reverse strand, counting down.
TGAAATGATGTAATTTCCTAAATGAATTTTATGTACTTTAAAGAAATATTGCCACAGGCCTGGTGTGTGAGTTCACCTTTTAAACCACTGGCACAACTCAGCTATCGGTGAATTTAATAAAGCTGCCAACAATTCAATAAAGGCCATGAAACTATTGTGCTTTTTGCTAGAGAGTGAGTTTTTTCCAACACCAAAATCACCTGATGCAACAAACTGGTCAAACCAGATGTGCTGCCTGCCTCCTAGAGAACTGCTTCCTCAAAAACCTTCTGCCTGCAGAAGGAAATCTTGAACACCACAGAATGAAATATCCCCTTCCAGCCTTTCTGCTTAACCTTGCAAGTTATCTCTCCCGTCCCACTTGTTTGCTTCAAGTCCTCATGTCTGACCCATCCGTCAGCTTTTTGTTTGCAGACCCTGGATCACATGTTCAAAAAAGTGTTCTGCCACCTAAAATATGATTTAGGTCACTCGTGAATTTAGGTGCCTCCTAGAAAACCCTTGCATGCCTCAAGCTGCCCCTACCTCTGCTGCTGTGTCCAGCCAGGACTGTCTCCATCCTTACAGAGCTGGGAGTTCAGCATCCATCTCACCCTGCAGTGGGATGTGCAAGCCCTGGCAATGCCCTGAGATGTCAGGTCCAAGGAGCTCAGGACACAGCATCAGAAGTCATTTCAGAAGTGTTAGTCACCACTAGCCTCAATCCCAAAGACAGCTGGTATATGTCCTGTGTTAAGACATCAGGCTGCTGGAAAATCTGTCCTGAGAAGTGAGGCACTTGGGTTTGTTGGGATTGAATTTCCCAACTTTCTGGAATGTATCAGGGGAATTTTTTTCTCTCTCTCTCTTTTTCTCTCTTCTGTCAAATTGTGAAGCCATAACATACTGCTAATTAATTTTATCTGTTAGATTTTGTATTAAAATATTTAGATTTCTCAATAATTTGACGGCCGTAAGTGCATGAATCATTTTTGGCAAGCCCAGCCATGGGATTGCTGTGGCAAGTTGGAAGGTTTGCATTTTGAATCTTCAACAATGGGCAGAGAGAGATCTCTATCATTGAACATTGAACATAATTGACACCTGGCTGAATCCACCTTGTTGACAAATTTTCAATGACTAGAACAGATAGAAACTAACAGCTAGAAAGAAAAATATGCTAACTAGCTCTTGGAATTGTTAATGACAAACCCCAAAGCCAGGTCGTGTCAACACTGTTTTCCTCTAGTCAAATCAATTGTACTTCCCGTTCCCACTTAAAACAAAGTATGATATAAACATAGTTTTTCTACAGTTAGAAGAAAAATGCACTGTGTGTACATGTGCATATAAAATGGGATTTGTGTATTATATGAACTATATGAAAAATTTCACAGTATTAACATACACGAAGATATTTGTTTTCATAACATATTGTAAACTCTCTATGTGTCAGTTTATAATACTTTTTGTGATATATATTGCATGTAAGCCCTCACATGGGACAAATGTAAAGGAGATCACAAACCCAGTCAATTAAAAACTCTGCAATGAAGACTGAATAAATAAGACTATTTAAAAAATTGAATACACAAAAAGAAAAAGTGCTAGAGAAGGATGCATTGCAGTATTTTTATTACATACCTTCGTTGTGCAGTATATAAATAGATAAGAAAAGTTGAACTTATTATGGTAAATATTATAGTACTTACCACCATTAAACAGTCTTCTTCTGTTCTTTGAGGGAAAATAAAAAAATCCTACTTTTGCTAAAAGAAATGCTTACATGCAAGCTAGTCTTGATGGCAATTTTAGAATGATGACTAATATAGAGAAGCCAGAAGTGCTAAGAATCAATTTAATACAAAGAAAAAAATCTCGCTTTTTTAGCAAGATTATACCTGTATTTTTTTCTAAATATGTTTTCACATGCACTTCCTAAGGTGCCTACAGGGTCCTGCAGCTTATGTACTTTCAAGTCCTTGTGACTTTTGCTCTACTTTTGCAAAGATGAGGAAACTCAACGTTGCATAACTAAAGTGTAAATAAATCCATGAATATATAACATTTAAACACCTACAGATATTTTCACTTTAGCTTTGTAAAGTTTCCGAGTAGCAGAATCTGGTGAGAAAAAATGTGTCTTGTCAGCTCCGGGATTCTGTCATTATAATCCTCTGCTCAAGAATGGGTGATGTAATGCCCAAATGTTTCAACTTCTGGGCTCAGAACTCCAAAGAAAAGGAAATCACTATCTAATGTCTGCCTGCTGCAGTCAGTTATAGGTGATGGTGGTATTATTGTTGTTATTATTATTATCATTATTATTATTGTAGGAGAAAATAGAGTTAATAATTTTGCCAAGACAGGAATGCAGTGTACCCTGCCCTCCCTCTCCGTGACTTTGGTGACTGTTCAGGCCCTGGTTCAGAGACTGAGCTGTGTCTCATTTAAAGGAAGAGGCCATTGAACTGACTTAAATCATTCTGATATGGATTTTTCCAAAATACTGGCAAATCAAAAGAAAACCCCACACTGAGATATTTGAAGAAGGTCTAATGGCAAAGAAGGATTACGAGGATTTCTCTCTAGGGCGTGATTTTTAATTTATTTACCTAATCTTTGGACCAGCTTTGCCCTGTCATCAATGGCTTGCAGTGGGCGTTTCAAATGGATATTGGGTCTCCTCCAACCCAATCTGGGACAATTTTATAATCCCAGAACCAAATTTTTTTCCCTGTAGTGTCAACAGGGAGTGTGAAATGTGTGTGTGAGCTCATAGTAAACTGTGGTTCACAGTCTGTATTTCAGTCTTCATTCACCAGTCACAGAGAAAGGCCTGGAAGAAAAGAGCACAGAGGATGATGGTGCTAATTATTCTTGAATTCAGTGTCTCTGAACATGACAAAGGGCTAGTCAGGATTCAGCCATGCATTTACTCTGTTAATGCATTCATAGCTATCCAAGGAAGAAAAAACCCCCCACTTTTAATTTTCCTCCATTACATGTCATCAGCTTAATTAACCATTGTATTTCTAGTAAAATACTGGCAAATTACTGCTTTCTTATTTTGGCTTGCCTGAAGATTTATGGCTATTAGCATTAATTTGTTTGCATTATATGGCATTTCTTTCTCTCTTTAACAGCAGCATGCACTTTATTCTGAATGGTTTTTTTTCTGTGTTTGCTGCCATTTCAATATTGCTTACTAATATTTACTATATTTTGCTTTTTTATTTTGCTGACAAAGTTGCATTGATGAAAGCTGATTTGCAAGGTAGATAGCCCTGTGTGTATTAAACAAGACTGAAACCCCCAATGCACGGTTGGATTCCTGCAATAAATGCTCTGTACATTTCAGAACCTAAGTGTGTTATTTTGTTTCTGATTTTGTCTTTCACACCTCTAAAACAATGGGCTAAACGAACCTTCATTTTCCAGCATTGCTTGCATAAAGGCTTTCAGTCTTGAATATGTTTGTATAGTGATTGCTTTAGTGCTTTGATCATTCCTTTTTGAAATTTCTTTATATTTCAGTAGTCTAGTTATGGTTCTCTAGAAATAGAATAGCTTTGTTTTTCATGTGTATGTCACATTTTGGCATGCCAGTTCATTAGTAGTCTGATTTTCTGCATTTCCCCTTTAAAAAGGAACCTGCATGGGATCCCTAAAGCATGTGAGTCAGTTCTTGTCAACATTCCTGCCAAAGAATCCCAAACTGCCCTGAATTTCAGACCTAAATCATTTAAAATAATTTGTGGGATTAAGATAATTGTAATAGCGTAGCTTCATTTTATTACTTCTTAAAACTTGTTTCATTTTTCTACTTCATTACCCAATCTTTCATATCCCAGAGTTTTGATTCCTTTGGGATCTGGCTTTGCTGTTTGAAATGTATTTACAGGAAGAAATAATGAAGTTTTTAGACAACGTTTAGCCAGTTAATGGTCTGACATAAGATTAACAAATAACTGACAACAAAGTTAACATTCCCACTGTACCTGGAATAATTCTGCTGCTGTTTTGTGCATTCTTATGTGTCAGATATAGCAAACTTACAACCAAAGCAAAACCCCCCTTTTTAATGTTACCTGCTGCTCCAAAACCAGCAAGTTTATGTGCGTTTGACTCGGTAACTCTTTGCTCATTTGATTTGAGATGTTGGCAACTACTCAATGTGACCCACTGAGAAGTGCCGTTCTTTGGAAGACGAAGTGCAAGTCCTGTTTTGTGTGTTCTCATTAGGCCCCAGCACCACGTGCCAAGAGGATTCCTGTGCAAACCAGGGCGTGTGCTTGCAGCAGTGGGACGGATTCAGCTGTGACTGCAGCATGACCTCCTTTAGTGGACCATTATGCAATGACCGTAAGTACATGAAAAAAAGCCCCTCTGAACACCTGAGACCTCCAAGGCAACATTTGAAGCAAGTGCCTGAAGCCTTATGTTGTTTTAATATTTGATATTTAACTGGACTGGTAAACCCTGTGAAAATCTGCAAGGCTTGTGGTAAGAACAAAGAATATACTTTATAAATTTTGGACAACGTGCAGTATCAAACACGGGCAGAACTTGGTTTTGTCACACTTTATTCCAAGTCTAATATACTCATGGTTACCTGTTTGATGTAGTCCCTTTCCTGCATAAATATTACAAACGGATTTTATTTTTTTTCCTGATTGAAAACACATTTTGCATTTCGTTATCTTAATGTAGCACTATCACAAGGGCTGTAATTACTGTGAAACAGTTGAGAAGGCTTATTATCTCCCTTTGTGGATTTCTTTAGGTGACATACTAAACATGCCAATAATAAAAGCATGCCGAGTATTTTAGTTCTTTTAGATTTCATCTGAATAACACACAGCAACCATCTGGTCTTTCAGGAAAAGCTTAAATGTGTCAAAAATAAGGGTCCTGATTCACCAGCTTCATAATGTAGTTTTATTCCAATCTAACCTTCTTGATCTAAATAGATTTATGCAGGAGTGATGGTGGAATAATAATGGAAAAGCCATAAGATTCCATGGTAAATGATAAAAAATGAGATCCTGAGTCTTGACTTTAATTCATCACATTTGTAATATCCAAATGTTGCATATTTTTATACCCATACAAAGATGGAATTTCCTTAAGACTAAGCATTTTTATTTCTATTTGTATACATTTCTCTGAAAGAATGAGCGAGGATAGAAAGGGTTAAATAATTTTCTAGTCAAGCATTTTGGATTTTTCTGTCTTGTTCTGGTTCTCCACTCTACAGCAAGGTGTGCCATCTCAGACAAACCCTAAAACAGCAGAATATTCATAATCTGAAAAGCTTTTGGCTCAAATTGTATTTATCACAAGGCTAGGAAATTAACTAGATGTACAAGCTAATTATTTATTCCCATGAAAGCTCCATAGATTGAAAACTAGAGAAAAGATGAAAGGACTCCTTCTGCTTCTCTGTAGTTGCTCTCATGGTAGAAATGAAATGTGGTATCAAAAAACTTTCAATGATTTGAGCAAAAGTTTGGGTTTACTGTATGTATATGAGTTTGCACTTCCCAGCAATGTGCATGATTAGTCATATTGCTAAACATACATTTTTAAAAGTTTCATCCCCCTACTTGCTGCAAGAGAAAATTGTTCCTGTTTTGCTTTTAAATTGTTATTTCTGTTCTGTGATCTTTTCAGTTATTTCAAAGGTGACTAAAACCTATGAATAGGAAGCTGCAGATATAACATCTAACAAAGGAAAAACTCTGTTTAGAACTGTTTTAGTAGTAACTACTGTATGGACCTTGAATATTCTATGAATTATTACTTCAAGTGACAGCTAATGCATAAATTTGGCAAATTGATGAGCTTACTTAAGAAAGAAATGGATCCGTCAGTGAAGGCTCATTTATATAGTAACATCATAGACTACATTGCACACAATTGGGATATTTCACAATATGCTATTTCTGGGAATGGTAAAGGAGTCCTTTTAGTAGATGGCTGCTAAAAATACTTTCTTTATTCCCAGATAAATCTTTTCTACTTTTTTTTTTTTTTTTTTAATCACAAGCATGAAATATAAATTTATCCTCGGTATGGATATTTTGTAATAGAATGCAGAGTCTAGTAAATATAATACATTTGGTTTCTGCTTTATCTTGGCACCTTAGATTAGTTAAGATACCAAAAAAATCTGCAAACCACATCTAACAAGACAGAATTTTCATAATGTTAAATATGCTGGAAAGGAGGAAAAATGATGTTGTCAATGTCATCTCAATGCCTCGAGCCTGCTCTCTGCTGTGTTTGGGAAGAACTTAATGGGAAGAGAAATGATTAAATGCTACTACAGCTTTTGAAAAGTGGCACAGGCTGCACACCACAGGCTAAACTTTGCAGCACTGAAATGAGACAAATTCCCTTCATGTGAGGAAAGATTATCTCAGAGACAGGTCTGGAACAGTACCTGCTTGTTCCTGAGAATGCATCCCTTCAGGAAGGATGTAGGCACGTTCCTGAGCACGTTTCCATTGCAGATTGTGCGTGTGCGTGGAGCAATGCTGGTTCACAGAAGCTCAGATTTAATCCAGTATGGCTACTCAGGCAGGCCCTTCGTTCACTAGACATGTGAATATACTGTTTTATGTAAAATGGAATACTCAAGACATCAAAATTTCATAGAGATTTTTTTAGTCTCCTGCTCTGAAATTGACCACTTAAAAATAAGTGTCAGTGGTAATAAGAGAAACAGTTAAAAGTACTTAGCCCCTCAGCCAAGCTGGTGGTGTCTCTATGAAAACATTCTTAGAAAGTGTGCCATTCTTGCCAAAATGCTGAAGGATGAGGGAACAAAACAAGTGAGAAATAGCAGAGGGAACATCCATGTCAGAGAAGAGGGAGTGGGTGTTCAGCTGGGTGGCTGTTTCACCCTCAGCCAGGATTTAACCCATCACACCTCACCTCTGTTTTGTTCCATGTGTTCTTAGGGGACATATCTGAGCAGAAATTTCAGTGATGAAGGTGCCAAGGTGGGAGGGGACCTGTGGAGATTGGCCAATCCAACACTCTGTCCAGAGTTAGAGAGTACAGGTTGTCCAGGTCATCCTCTCCAAGGATGAAGACTCCATCACCACTCTGGAAAACCTGTGACAGTGCTCATTCACTCTCACATTTTACTTACGCTAAAATGATATTTCATATATTTCAGTTTGTGCATATTGCCTCTTGTTCTGTCTGAGGAAAATCTGTCTCCTTTATCTCACATACATCAGACATTTTGAAACTTTGATGGATCCCCACTGAGCCTTCTCTTCTCCTGGCTGAACACTCCCTGCTCCCTCAGCCTCTCTTCATATCAGAGAGCCCCTGGTGGCCTTGGTGGCCCCTTGCTGGGCTCATTCCTATGTTCCCATGTCGTTGTCGCACTGGGGAGCCCAGCAGCAGGGGACAGTGCTCCAGATGCATGTCAGCAGTGCTGAGTAGAGTGGAAGGATCTCATCTCTCAGCCTTTCTGCAACATTTTACCACCAACAACCAGTGCTGGTCTTCTTTTTTTGCCACAAGAGCACATTGCTGACCCATGTGCAACTTTTTGACTATCAGGATGCCCAGATCCCTCTCTGCCAAGCTGTTTTCCAGCTGGTCAAGCCAGATTTATTCCTTGCCAGGTGCAGGATTTGGCATTTTTTTAGGAGGTTCTTGTCAGTCCAGCTTGTCAGCCTCCCTCTGACAGGCAGCACACACATCTGGTCGATCAGCCACTCCTCCCAGCTTCGTATCATCTGCAATTTACATAAATGTGCCCAAATTACCTTGCTGCATTTGAGCTGATACTTTCCCTGTGTTTCCCATAGTAACCCTGGAGCACAAAGGTCTGACATGAATCATTCCTGGGCTTTACAATGCAAATGTTTCACGTGTGTCATTCTTGTCTTAAACTTCCAAAGCAGAAAGTGTGGAGGAAATAATGAAGGAAATGGTTTCTTGGAAAGTGTTATAATATATTCCACTAATACACCATGCAAGATGTTTCTTTATTTTTTGTGATAGCAGCAAATTATTATTTCTGTGCTGTTCAGTGTATTATTGGAGATGAAAATGTGGAAATGAAAATGAAGATTTTTGTTTTTAAAGTTCTCTCAAAATAAGCACCATGTGAGGCAGATTGTTTTCTTTTCTAGTGCAAGAGTGTCCTCTGTGTGTCTGCTAGGGAAGAAGGAGAAATTTAGGGAATGCACCCCTATGGAAAAAGAACTGGGTCAGCTAAGTGTAAGGCTATAGTTTTAAAAGTGCAATCAGGAACAGCAACTAAAAGAGTTGCAAATCTCAATAGTCCGGGGAGTATGAAGTGCCTGCAGAGCCTAACCCTCCGTGGTGGCAGAGGTGGGAACTTCCAGAGTGCTGCAGTGTCCTGTCTGCCGGGAGATAAGGCAGGAGAAGTTTTGACCCCAAGATGATATCCAATTTCTAATTTCTTTCTTTTGATGTGATATGACATGTAGAGATTCGGGGCACCAGTGCTCTTTAGATGTGATAGACAGAAGTGTTACGCTGATTAGTGTAAAGCGGACCAGCAGTGGTTGTTCCTACAAATGGTGTCATGAAAAGGCTCTACTAAATGGACAGTTAATGGCTGTTCTTACAAGTGGATGCATCTCCTCTGGAAAATACATCATGAACATAGTAACCATATCTAACAGCAGATTATGTAGTGAAAGCTGTCCTCCCAGGGAATTCATCTTTCTTCTTTTTTTTATAATAGGGTTGAAAATGACTCTAGCACAGCAAAACAGATCTTTAAGAGGTTATCTGCTTTCTATACGTTTGCATTGGATTTTACTCCGGCAGTCTTTAAGTATGGCCATATTAGTGAATGTAATGGCACGTTTGTGGAAACAAATACTGCTATTATGGCACGGAAAATAGCAGACATAATAACAGTGTCACATTGCATTAGTATAGAAATTTCTGGGCCAGATTACAGGGCAGCTTCAACACTGTTACCATAAAGGAATAATGCATTGGCGTTGCACTCGCGATGGTATAGCTAACACTGTGTCAACACTGCCACTAAAATCCGCTTCTGAAGGGTCAGTGCTTCACCATGCAGTGTCTCCTGGCTAAGAATTCAACATTCTCAACCTCTGTGAGTATAAACCACTTTTTAAAAGGATCTTCTATTTTATTTTTGCTCTTTATCAAGAAAAATCAAAAGTCCTAATTTAAATGGAGAACTGTGACAGTATTACAGGATATGGCTTCACATAAAACATGTTTGATTTTTTTTTGATATTTGTTTGTATTACAGATATACCTTTCAGCTAAGACTTTACCTGTCCTTGCCAGATTAAACTCCAAGTGTGTCTTGGCTTTTGTAATCCCCTTTCTGCGTTGGGAGCTGAAAATCGTATGTTTCCAGAAAAACAAAGCCTAAATATTTCATATTGAACGCACTGAACAGTGGATATTTCTGACTTTTGCTGAGGATATTACAGACAAGGCACTGTAAAAACACATTAGTTAAAGTTTATGAGAGATTTGGATAATAGAGTATTTGACATGATAAAAATTTCAGAAGGAACTGAATTCTCTGGAGAGTATATTAAGTAATACTGAGGTACAATTTGAACCACAAAACTCCTAAATATTGGGCCAGCATTCAGCATCAAATGAGTGGTTTTATAAACACCAGCCACCTTCACTGCAGCATTCGGATCAAAACAGACACAATCTTACACTGAATGAGACAAGAGTCTTGTCCTTTGGGAACATGTAATAAGTGAGTATGTAATAGCCCAGATGCAAGGCAGGTAATTCAATATTGCACACAAGTGTAGGTATGGATATCCTGAGGCTTGCAGTGTTTAATGTTTTGTATGTGTACATACACATTTGAAAAAAAAAAAAATCACACGCTATATTTATAGTGTATAAAAATTAGGAGTATTTATTATTTTCTCTTAGATATGCCACTGACTTTTTTACAGTTTTCTAAACTCTTGTTTGGTGTTGAGAATTTGGCAGTCATTCTCCTCTCACGTTGTCTTCCTTCTCCTGGATTGCGAACAAGGGTGATAACTCACTCTGTGTTATCAGTCCACTATTAAACAAAGGATGGATTTAAATCATTTTGCTACATAGATTTCCTGCACATTTATGAATTGATTTAACTGTTATGGATAGTGCATTTTTTGGACCTTTTGACACCTAGAATGTAAAATCAGTCTTGATGCTACTTTTGTGAGCAGGATATATACAAAATAAAGAAGCTTAATTAATCCAGTGGCCAAAAACTAAACTAACCATGATATTGACTCTCAGCAGTACTTTCCAAAATAATATTACATTTTCCTGGCTAAGACTTTGTAGCTGCTAGCTACCAATAAGTATATAACCTGCTATTAAGAAAAGGGATAGGAAATTCCTCAAGTGTACTTTAAAAACTCATTTGATTTTCATCTCCAGCAGCTGAGAATGAAAAAGATTTGTCCCTGATAACATACCAGTCTAAATACTTCATATGATTATTTTGCCACTGAGACTCACTTTACACATGAGAAATAAAGATAGCTGTGCACAAAATTACAATGCAGGGCAAGATGGTGGAATGAACTTATTGAAGAAATCTCAATTTGTTCAGCTTATCTTCCCTGATATCTCTCTATAATGAATATTTGGAATTTCTAATGACAAATAATTTGTATAAAATTCAAAGGAAGTAGGACTTTACACACATCTTGAAAATGCCGAGGAGTTAAGGTGTTTAAGAGAATTAGAAAAGCTGTAAAAAGAGCAAGGAAAGTGTTGCCTGTGGTTGTCAACCAATATTGCTTTTTTTCTTGTTTTTTATTGGAAACCTAATCAGGATAGACCTCACCTTGAACTGTCACGTCCCTGTGATGTTATATGGCAGCACGTGGTGCTTCAGGAAGAACTATGGAGCTTGATGCATCAATGACAATATTTTTCAAACTTTTATTGTCTCAGGTCTGTTAGGTTTTTTCTCCTCTCTTTTATGTGGATTTTGCAATATGTAAATTTGGAAGTATGTAAATTTTAGCTTTTTGCTAAGATATATCAGTCTATTAATTGCATAAATGAGCAGGCATGGTTTTCTTGACAGTTAGAAAACAAGTCCAAGAATTTTTTTCTAGTTTATATCCAAATTCAGGAGTGGTCAGATAGATGAGTTATCCATTCCTAAAATGGTTCAGGAATTTCCATTTTCTTAAATATATAGCAAACTATGCCATTAAAAAATGAAAACAATAGCAAGTTGTGTGGCAGTAACTGTAGAAGCTCTTTCATGCAAGAATATTTCTAGCAAAGAGTAACAAGTAGAGTATTAAGTGGGATACTTGATACAGAAAAAGCCAAGAAAGAACTTTCAAGGTAGCCAAAATACATTGGTATAGTTGTGCTTGTAGCTCAGACAGAAGCAATTATGCAACATTTCTGGCCTACTCAGAGATATTTTTATTTCACAATATTGAAAATGGAACATAGTGTCAGAAAATTGCAAGCTTCTGTCTGCCTCTGGAGGAATCAAGGGAGTAATTAAATTGGATTTTGGTATGTCAATAATAACTTTCTCTTATTAATGGCATAATAATTTTGTAAATCAAATCCTAGAAGTGTTTCCAGTGTCATAAAGGTGAAAATGATTAAGGGTTAATTAAATATATTCTCATGGAGCTAAAATGGTTCTGTTGGGTGTCATTGGATTCCTTTCTCTAGAACTTTCGATTATTACAATTTGATGGTGTATTAAGTACAGTTCGGACCTGAAATTTGTGCAGCCAAAAGCTGTTCACAATAATAAGCATACTGACCAAGTGCAGTCATTATTCCTTCTCACAGATTTCTCAGAACATCCCAACAATATCATATATTAAAATCAATTTTAGGTAGCTGGTAGTTTCCTGAGCTAGATTAATGATTATACACAGCACAGCTGGTAGAGAAGTTTTACCTCTGTAATGGTGTCAGTCATTCATCTCCAACAAATCCCAAAAAAAGGCAATGAGTAAGTGATACCTTTTTTAATAGATGACAGCTGCAAGGGTCACAAATGGTAAGAAAGAAGAAGAAAATCTTTCCCAAGCAGTGTCTTCCATAACCCATAGCACGAAAATAGCTCAAAGTGTGTGTGGAGAGTTTGATAATGTATGTCTATTTTCTGGGTAAGGTATTTAAGCACGATGGCACAATGGTGCTTCAGAAAGATAAAATTATTCAGTTTTTCTGAAATCTCTACAACAGGGCTGGGGTTGCTAAGGCAACCTCTTCTTCCTCAGCATGTGCTCTGGCGTGACAGCTGCATAGGTGGGTTAGATTCAAAGTAACTGCACACATATGAGGCATTGCTGTGCTCACTGCAAAACGAGATTTGATCGGTCTCTTGACACTGTGTGTTCATTTTTGCCAGATCCTTTTGCAGAAGATTAAGGTAAAGAAAACCTTTCTATTAAAAGCAGAATAAAGAAAATGCCCTGAATCTGATATAGGGAAATCAAGGTGTTTCAGAATCTAAGGTAAAGGCACAGAGAAGGATGCATTATACAGACATTTTTGCAGCTTTCACAATTTTGTTCCCCTGCTGCAGAATGAACATTGCACCTGTTTTGGCCACTTTGGGCCTGCCACGCCACTTGAGCAGCAGTTAATCTAAATGAAACATCCATATTTTTCTTAGCACATACATCTATAAGGGTGCTTGTTCTCTCAATGTCACCTGCAGTGTTGAAGATCCTTCAATATTTCATTTTAACTCGTGCTTATGAATCTTGTGTACTGATGGTGTGTTTGGAATTCTTCGTAGCCATGTTCTGATTAGGTATTCTAGGATATTATAAAAGAAGGGAACAGAGTCAGTAATAACAGTATGAAAAAAATACTGATGGAAGCAATGCTCTTAGGACTGAAGGAGTCTTACAGGTTTTAGTGTCTGGTTGTTTAATGAAGGCAACTGCAAAATTAAGTCCCAGCCTAGGGAAAACCACTCTGTATTAAAAGCAGTCAATACCCAGGCTGGCTACTGGAGAGCTGGAACTGTAGAAAGGAGGGTGAAGAACAGCTCAGGAAGCTGCTTGGTGCCCACAAACCCAATTAAAATGTTGTGTTGAGGATGCATGTCAATTTTGTGCTAATTCTCGAGGAATGATCACGCTGCTAAGCTTTATGTTATCACTCTCCTTAATGAAGCCACACTTTGAATTGAAAGCAGACATCTTCAGAAATACATCATTTCACTGTAAACATCCACACACTCAAAAGCACTTAAAATGTATGATATGCAATATTCAATGTCAAAGTGCATTAATATTTACAGATGCCGTTTGCAAATCATCTCAAGCTTGGAGTCTGCTTTACCATATAAGGGAGTCCTCACTATAGTATGTTTTGATCTTTTAAAATTCTCTCCCTTTTAAACGGTGTGAATCTTAAGAAAACTTCTAATCAGGTCAATGGTCTGATATTTAGACAGATAGGACAAATTCTTTCCACCAGCAAACTGAAATTTAGTTACAATTTGAGTCTCAAATCACCAGCTGAATGACTTGATTCTACTATGTTGAAATCCAAATTCATGTAGAGGGTCTTGGCATTCTCCCTCTCCTTCATGTACTAAACCCAGTTCTTGAAATTAACCCAGAAATGTTGAAATTACTTGAAATTCTTTCTACTTTCCTTTTTTTCCCCCTCTCTACCCATCTTGTGGATCATCAAAAGCTGTAAGCGTGGCCTGGGGTTGATTGTGGTCATGAATTTTCCCCTGATCCAGTAGCAAGTGTGGCTCCTCAGCCAAGTTTTGCTTTAGCGTTGAACTCCAATCTTTCCTGTTTTATTCAGTCTTTTCTTTTTTCTCTGCTGAAAGGATGGGGACATATTTCAATAGGTTTCCTTTTGTAAACCCTGGGGGGAAGTCTTCATAGGAGGAAATATTACAACAAATGATAGTATCTGTGTAATTGAAAGCACTACCAGGAATAAATGAAAAATGTTTCCAAATTTCCAGGACCAATAGTGGCATGTCAGATCAAGTTCAGATACTTTCAGAACTGAGTGGCTTGAATTTCTGTACAACTGAGGCCTGAACAGTTTTTAAAATCATAATTTGGAGGACAAGTTGCAGAGCAGACATAATCCTATTTCTCCCTGAAATTCTACCCCAAAGCTGTTCTCTTTCTTGCCTCTACTTGCTACCAACATGTAATACTAGTGATATTTAATTTTAACTACTTAAAGCAGCTTTACTGGGATGACAGGCAACTTCAAAGAAAGCTTGTGTGACTCCAACAAACGCACAGGGCCAAGAGATGATATTTTCTCTGAAGATTAACCTTTTCCTGTGTATGATACTGTAGGCCAGACAACAGGGAAAAGCTGATTCATAAACCTATAACAAAAATGCAGTGTATTGTATTTTCAGATATGTAGAAAACACATTTCTTTTAATTTGACTATTTCTGCACTGTGTAATTTTTTTTTAACTAGTTGATCAGAGGATAAGTTGTCTAAGGAATTGTTCCAACTTGTTTCTCAGCCCAATTTTCTGGGAAGAATGAAGTCAGGATTAAGGTTGTGCTGTAAAAAAATATTGTTGAATTTAAGTGCTTTGGAAAATGTCATTTTTGAAAGTCAAAACCAAAGGGTCTTTACATTTCGAGCAAGAACAGCATCTTAAGTGGAAACATTAAATTCCCCTAACACCCTTATACTGTAACTCTACATAGAAACTCTGAGAGTAGGAATTCTGTTCCTTCTTTTTTTCAGTTTCTATAAACTGTTGGTCCCATGTACCTTCCAAACTGGGGGTGTCAGTGGGAAGGCAAAGATATTTTTAAGTCACATCATGTAATTCAGCACCACCAGCACAACCATGGTGGCTGTTGGGGGAGCAGTTTGGAGCAAATTTCAGACTTTTAAACTTCTTAGGCCAGTTCTGCTTCCTAAGCCAAGATCTTGGGGAGCTATATCTTCAGCTTGCTATGCCAGCAATAATTGGTGTGGGAAGAGAATGCTGGGAACAGAGGTTATTATTGCTCATGGTAAGTTATTGATGTGTAACTGTTGGTGGAGTTGTGTGTTAAACAGCTTCTCAAACTGGAAAGCTTAAGCAAGAAGGAATAAGACATAATGTGGAAGGCTGTAGGGAATCAGAACTTTGCATGGAGGTCTTGGTAACTGTACGGACTCAGGTGATAAATTCTGGGCAATTCTGGGTAGTTTTAAGCAAACTTCTAAATGGTCTCAAATATTAAGGGCATAAGATCTACCAGTTTTTAAGAATAATGGAAAGTGTGGGGAACAAACTCCAAAGGATGGCTGTACACAAGCCCTTGCTCGTAGTTAGGTTTATTTAAACTGAAATATGGACTATTGAGAAGCACCTGCACACTAGCAAATACTATTCCCTCATGTGAATAGTCTGAAATTAACTCTAATATGTATGTTTATGTGACTAAAAATGTGAAAGAATTGTAAAAGTAGTCTCATATGAAGACAAAAACTTCTAGATTAAGATACTCTCAGAGATAATTAAAATTATTCCTTCATATCACTGTTAAATGATTGTGAATAAATCCTTTTTTCATCACTCTATTAGAATGTAATTGCCTTTTTTTTTTTCTTTTTTTTAAACAAGGGGAGGGAGAATTTAATCATAGACCAATAACATTTTAGAATTTTTTTTTCTCTTACTGATATATAGGCCAGTAACCCTCTTTTCACATTAAGATGTCTTCTTAAGGTGAAATTCTTATCCGAGTTTCTGGGGTTTTTGACAGTGTGAACAATTTGTCTATTTTCTTTTTCCTGCTTCAAGGTGAAAAATTTTAAACCCAAAGGTGGAGTTTAATATGAGTTGCACACTGCACATGTTCAGTTGTGTGAAAATTCAGGCATTTCATTAGATGGACTTGTTTGATTGGGAAGAGCCTTTCTCTTTGTGGGCAGATAAAATTGGCAGAAGGAGTAACACACAGCCCAGAATTCCCTGAAGACCCTCAGGATTTAACCTTCATTTGCTTTTTAATCTTAACAATCTTTATTATTCCGTAGGAGCATTTGGTTTGGTTCCTCAAGTTGGCAGGTGGCAGCGATCCTGTAATTGTATTGTGGCTGTATGTTGCCAAGGCACAAAGGAGAGCCATGGTAATCCACTCCAGTAAAATTTTTTAAGTTTTATATATACGTATATATATAAATATATAAAAGTGTTTTAACTTCTGAAGAAAGTAACATAAAATAATTGGGTTTCATATACCACTCTGCCATAGAGAGCAACAAAAGTGTCTGCTGATCATGAAGAATAAACAGTCCTGTCCAGGCTGCCTCCTTTTCTTTTTTTTTTTTTTTTTACCAAGGCTTAGCTATTTAATATATGTAAATTATTTAACCTACACTTGTCCTTAAAATATGATTGTGTCACCATTTATGTGCACTTTAAATCAGCTTTTAAAGGGAAAAGGTTTACCATGATATTTATTTCTACTGCCATCTGTGCTCCAAAATTTCTATTTATTAGTATATTTATTCCATTTAGATATAATGTGATTTATCTCTTCCCTCAGCTTAGTAAACATTTAGGTTGTAATCCTGTAGTTATTTATGACTGGACTTGAGGCTGTTTTCAAGCACTTTAAAACCTTTATTATTTTTTCCTCTTGGAGTGGCATAAAAAGGCCTTAAGTCAAAATCCAGTAAATCTCAAGAAAGCCAGAGTAATTACCTTAAGAAGATAGAATGCAATAGCACTGCCAGAAGAGGAAATGTCCCCTCTGCCCCCAGCCTCCAGGACAGCAAAACAATTCAAGGAGAGTGCGGGCCCAAAAAGGAGATTTAAAGTTTTCTTCTGGCTCTGACTTTATTAGCCTGGGTCATCCCTGGGGTTCACAGGTGTACTCCTGCCCAGCACCCACAGAGGCTCTTCTGCCTGCATAGGAAGGATGAGTTTGGGACTCATTCCTGTGGGATGTGAGTGGGACACAAACAAATAAACTGTTCATCCGAGCTATTGTGGTGTCGTACACAGAAAGTGACTTCTGCTATCCAGCAGATTGAAGAGTGTAACTTCTCAAGGAAAATGTGTCAGATGTGTAGAGGATATGTCAGCCTTGACATTACAATCAACGCTTTTGGACACTCCAAACTAGCAGCAATAATTCATACCTCTTTGAGAAAAGCATCAAGTTTATAATGATATTTGAGGTCTGAGTTCATCACTGATAGAGGCACTTGAAAATAGTGATAATAACAAAATACTTATTCATCTTCAAGGCCTATTTTTATGTGCACTTTTTCCCAGATGGTTTTAGAGCATCCCAAATGGATATATTTCTGTAGCATGATGCCTGTTCATATTAATGTTTGAGAGAGAGATCAATGAATTTATTCATGAGAACACATGTATCAATTCTGCAGACAGTAAAACAAGTAAGCAATAATGTTGTGGCTAACATGATTAAGCATCACCTCTGAAAACTCTTTCCTTTCAGTTCTGATATTTCCCCTGTGTTTATGTTGGGGTTAGTCAGTGGCAAAGATCAGACTGGAAGCAATTTCTTTGCTGATTTTAAAAGTAAGAAATAATTTTTTTCTACCTATCTGGATGCCAGTTTGCCAGGAGTAAATTAAAATGTTCCGGAACGGAGACTGGCAATTATTGCCAATTGTAACTCAAATGGCATGCTCTGATATCAATGTTCCTGGCATGGCTTTTTTATTATTTTTATTATTCCTGTCTTTGCAACACGAAGTTGATGTTTCATTTTGTGTATTCAGTTTGGGAGAGATGAATTTGTTGATCAATCGGAAGTAGTAAAAAGTCCTTCTGATATTACATTTTCTTCATTTTTACCTTTTCTCAGATATTTCCAAATCTCCTTTTCCTTTTGGCATCTTTCACTAACTTTGTTTAGGGGCTAAATTCCACTGTGACAGAATTTATTGATAAAGCTGTGTTAAATTCCTTGGAAGCAAGATGGGTTTCTTTGTAGGCAGCCACAAGTGCTGGCTGTACCTAATGAGACCCAGGCCTTCATGGCTCTGAAATGCTCAGTTTCCTGTGCTGAATGTGCAGAGCCTGTGCCTGGCTGGGGATCTGCTGTGTAGCTGTACAAGCCATGCTGTGGCACAGGGCCATTATTCAATTTACTGTACGCTCCTGTGGTTCCTGGCAGCGCAGCCTCGTCTGCTGAGAAGCCATTGGAATCAGCTCCTCGGGCAAAACACCCATTAAACTTTTCTCTCGAAAGAAAAAAAATCTTCTGCTAATTTGCTGCAATTTATGTTTGCTTTGTGATTCTGCAGCCGAGGCTGTCAATGAAACTGTGCTAATCATTAGGAAGCTGGTGCCTCTATGCATTCAGACATCCTACAACTACCACTCCTTAACTAAAACAATGTTCTACAAGACTTTGCTTTTATTTTCCGGCATGGTTAGAGCCTTATGGCATATGATTTTGCAATTTTTTCTTTTTTGCACCTTAAAAATCCTTGAGTATTTTGTTTGCTGAAATAACTGTGCTTACAGTGTACTTTTTTCCTTTTCTATAGTGTAGTTTAATGATAGAAAATGGATGTCTCACAGATAAAATTACATACTGCATGCTATTGTGTCCTGTATCTAAGGCTTAAGCCCTGTAATCTTTTAAAAATTGATCATTAGTTGCTTATCTTCCATAATGTTACTGTTGACTAAAAATTTGGAAAACTGCTAAGTTATAAGAAAAGAAAAAGAATAGGAGACAGTAGGTAGCACTTTGTGGGAAAATCATTAGAAATAGAGAGTAGGAGGAGAAGCATTTCTTATAAAAGATTTCAAGACTCCAGAAATCTAAGATGAAAAAATAATTACTTAACCATGTTAACATTTCTCCCCCCCTTTTGGAGACGTATAGAAGTCTGTGGAACCTTGTCATGTCATGCAAAAAGCTGCAGCTCCTTTCAGATTTTGAGCAAGAAGTTTCCATTCCATTGGACTGCTCCACAATTGAAATCCGTGGTTGTGTTGCTCATCTGACAAGCTTAATACTGCAAAATTAATCCCAAACTACTCTAATTGCCATTCTGGAGAAAGTGAACAACTCCAGAGAGCAGTGCTTTCTATTGATGTTTTAGGATTGGTTTAAAAATAGGTGAATTTCCACCTCAGTCGGCCATGCAAGTGCAGGGATGAGTTTATATCAGTCACATGCAGCAGTTTGTTCAGGCAGACAGAATTTTCAGGTGACTTGATTGCTCAAATTCATATCAGTGTCTGGGATTTGGCCTGGTGTTTGAGACTGCAAGAAGGTGTGCTGTCACGTGCAATGAAAGTAACACTTTGTGTAGCTAATACCCTGCTCTTTCCCTACATGTTTCTAACCACTAGAAAGAGGCTGAGAGTAACCTGTGCTGTCTGAGGCCAGGAAAGTTTACCTAATAAATCAGCAATTCTCCTAGCTCACTAAGCCATTTCACTCTCTCACAACATGCCCTGTTTTATGTTATTCTGCTCTGATGTTTTTTGGGTTTTTTTTTAATTATTTTGATCTTAGTATCATGATAAGATCAGAGGTTTTACCATGCTAGGATAAACCCATGATCCAACTCATTCACTTTTCACTATTTGCGAGACCAGATGTTTCTGGTGAGTGCTAGAAATGTGCTGAATGACTGAGCTTACCTTTAGGAAATATTGACATTTAAGCCCTCTTTTTACATTCTTGGGCAAGGTTTTGTTTCTTAAGCAGGGAGATTTCTAAAGGGAGATATGGAAGAGAAGGGTATGCAGTATCACTTATTCTAATCTCACATTTTGGTGAAGGCCTGGGTGGAGGACCACTGCTGTGTTTTTCAGTTTTATCAGAAAATTGCCAGATCTCTATATTATTTAATCCCTGTCTAAAACTTCCATTAATCCTGGGTTTAGGTTTCTAGTATACAAAGTTTACTGCATTAGCTACAAAAGTTCTGGATATTTTTTTTCTGAATATTTATTTCTGGATATTTTATGCCATTTCTCTTAAGCATTTTAGTATTTAGCAGTGTTGACTCTGTGCTGAAATTTCATTTTGCTTAGAATTCAGCAGCTGTGATTATCAGGGTACAATTGCAGCCTTAGTGCTCTCTGGTAAGGATGGGAAAATTGCTTAGACTGAAATGATTTGCAAATTTCTGCACATCAAGGGGTTGCCTGCCAAGATTTTGCTTTTCACAAATGTGAATCTCTCACAGTGGGAACACACACGGGCAATTGCTCTCCAAGAGATGCTTTATTCTCAAATTTGCTTTCCCTAGCTGGAGGCAGCTGCATGTTAGTTCCAGGTGCCTGTTGTGGACAGCTCCATCTGACCATCTACAGCGTCGTTTTAGGTAATTTTGCATCCTTGTGAAACTTGTTAAAAAGCCATAACAGAGACGCATTCTGTGCTTTCCAGGTAGGACAGCTTGCTGAGCTGGCTAGGAAGAGCATGTTTGTGTGTATCTCTAAAAGATGGATTGGAAAGACTAAAACAACAGGATGCTGGGAGAGGAACAGAGATGACTCTGTATGTGTGGTGTCCCTACCTAGAGACAAGTGACTTTCAGGGAGATCAAAGGTTGTTGTTGATCTCAAGCAGCCTTCTGTAAACTGAGGGGAGAATATAAATTAAACAGTGCAGACATGTGCTCTGATGTGAGGTGACTGAAACCAGCCTTTAGCCTTTGTCATTTAAGTCTCATGACCTGTGGAGCACAGTTTCCCATGGCTGCATTCACAAGAGAGAAAGAATAACTGGTTTTTCTTCCTTTTATCTTTCCCTTTTTCCATTTAGTTTAAAAAATGAACAACAAGACAAACAGCTGAGCAAACCCCCCATACTCTGTTGACTTTATTACCCTTATCTTTTGGGCCTAAATTTTAAAGTTGGAGGTGATAAGTTTGAGAGTGATCTAGGGGGGAAAAAAGAAAAAAAAACTCATTGCAATGATGACCTTTTGGTGTTCATAGAAAACACCAAGACACTTACCCAAAAGGCCATTGTCACAAAAAGGAGCCAAATTTCATGCTTTAAAAGATTCCACAGAGGGCAAATTCTACAAAAAGCAACAGCCTTGCTTCCATGTCATATCATTATTCCGATCATACAAATATTAAAATAAAATGGCTTGTTCTTGTGGAGTCTAATAGCACTAGGGCAGCACTTGTTGCTACTGTGTTTTCTGACTTCATTGCAGCCTTGAGTCATTTCTTCTTGGGTTTAGAACTTGAGAAAATGTGAATTTACCCATCTGAGTGTGTCTTCTTAGTACAAATTAGTATTAAGCATTTCTTTTCAGAGCACTCTGCAGAAAACATGAAGCAGACAATGGCTCCTAAGTAGCAGTTGAAAAATAAATGATGTATTTTAGGAACTGGTATAGCAAACCAGAGAACACAAAGCTGAGGTAGCCAGACGTGCACAAAGCTTTTTTTTATTCCAGGGACATGTAGGTGATGACATACAACTATGTCCATATTGCCTCAGGGAAAAACAGGCAGGCAAAGAAAGAAAAATTCTCTAGTGGCCAGCAGGAAAGATTGTGATGGGAGCATCCAGGTGAGCATCCCCTCCTGGGTGTCCTGTTCCATACAGCAGGGAATCACATAATGTTGGCAACCACAACCATCTTTTTCCTCAGTGAGAAGATGCCTGTCAGAAATACCAGTCAACAATTACCATCATCAACCTGCTGGTTTTACTGGATGATCCTGCCATTTTGACTCCGATTGAAATTGGCTTCATTAGAGTGCCAGTGTTGCACACCAATTGACTGTTCAACTCTGTGCACACCTGGTTTTTGTGGCATTTATCAAGTATTAGGAGGAATGTTATTTACTTACCTTGCTGTCATAGATGCAATAGTCTGGAATCTCACAGGAGGATGTGGTGGTGTCTTTCTTAAAAGCATCTGCGTGAAGTTCTGAAGTGTAACTCCCAAGATCCACAATATTCATAAGCAATATTTTTTTTCTGAAAATGAAACAAGTCAAAGCTGAAATCCTTAATCTACTTTCTGTTTTCTTGAGTGGATAGGTATGAGATAAGACAAATGGGAAAACAAACCTGTGTAGGGAATGTGAGAAGATTATTGCGAACACTCAAATTACTCAAAATCACTTGTCACTCAAAGTAAGAATTTGCCATTTAGGGAAAGCATCAGTCTGAGCAAGAAATTACTGTAATTAAAGATAAACATGTCTGTGAGGTGTTTCTCAGTTCAAAGTTAATGAAGTTTGTTCTGAAACAACTTTGCCATGGACAAACAATATCAAAAAACAATACCGAAAAACAAGACAAACCTGCAAACAGGATTATACTTGGAAACTCTTGAGGCATTCCCTCTCACTGCATAGTTCAGTTTTTTCATGTTTCCGTTCAGGTTGTTAACTAACTGCTGACTGGGCTGAGAAATTAGCACCTAAATTCTTTTCTTTTTTTTTTTCTAAACTGGAGTTTAAAGAAAGAGTTAATCTAAACTGTCAAGCCCAGAGCTAGCAAACTTGGAGGAAATTTAGAGCTCAGACCACAGCTGATGCACAGATCTGCTCATCTTGAATGTGCAGCATGTGGCAGCAAGAACTCAATAGTTCCATAATGAATATCCCATGGTGCTGTATCTGTGTGTGAGAAAAATCTGCATAGCAAAAAGTAATGGATGCTGCAGGTTTGATGGGTTTCTGTTCCAAGGCTCTTTGGCTCCCTACCTCTGCCACTTGAAGTTGTGCTTAACTTACTCAAAGGAGCTTTTTTGTGGCTATAATCAAGACAAAAATGTGCAAGTCCCAACCTCAGTGGAATCAATGTTTTCTTTTGGCCAGTTAGTTTTCAGGTAACCTCAGCTGCTCTTTGGGTTACAGTCATCTGCCAAATTGGGATTGCTTCTTGGATGAGCTGTCTAGTGCATTTTGGTTTTTGTCAAGTTTAATTAATTCATTCATTAATTGCAGAGAGAATCAGCCAACCTCTATCTTAAACAATCTTACATCATTGTCTTCCTTTATTATTTTAATGAAACAACTTGCATCTTGAATGACTCTGCTAAATTGGCAGCTGTAATTGGCTATCAAAATAGAATTTTTTTTATTAAAAAATGTGGTCACAATTACATTTTGTTCAGAAATATTTTTCTAAACCTTATTCTTTTTAAAATTCAACTTTGATTGCACTTGAGGCTCTATTTAGATTAAAAATAAATGGTTTTCTCTCCAGTAAGCCTCAAGTCCTAATTTTTTTTTTTTTTTCTTCTAACTGGTGAAAATTTAGTACTGAGCAGCCCAGGAGTTGGGCCTTTTTTGTCTGGAGAAGAGAAGATAGAGTGGATCTCATTAATGCATATAAATATCTCAAAGGCGGGTGCCAGGCTCTTTCCAGTCACGGCCAGCGACAGGACAAGGCCATGAACTAAAACATGAGAAGTTCCACCTCAGCATGAGGAAGAATTTCTTTACCCTGAGGGTGGCAGAGCACCGGCACAGCTGCCCAGGGAGGCTGTGGGGTGTCCCTCTCTGGAGACATTGAGAGCCCACCTGGACACACTCCCGTGTCACTGCCCCAGGTGACCCTGCCTTGCAGGGCTTGGACTGGGTGATCTCCAGACCTCCCTTCCAATCCTGACAACTCTGTGATCCAGTGATTTCTTGCACATGCTCAAGTGCATTTTCACTCTGCGTTTCATGTGCTTTTAACCCAGATTCTCTCATCAGTTGTGTTTTATCAGAAAGCTTTTTGCTTTTCTGTATTTATAATCTATTTAAACTGTGCAAACAAAATAACAAAGGCTTAGTTAAACTCCAGCTCTGCCTTTGTAGAGATCCTTTGTATTTTGGAGGTCAGAACTTCTCAGCCTCGGTGTCTCTATAATAAGCTATGCCAAGGGAGTGTTAGGAGAATTTCAATTCTGTAACATCTGTAAAGCCCTGAATCACAAGGCACCTCAGCATATGCTTAGAACATCTGGCTGAAAATGAGGGCTTGTGAATACTACAGAGAAAGTTTCTATAGAACAGATTAGAAAACAAGCTTCTGTGGAAAAGGAAAAACAGGGATGGGCAAAGTGAAAATAAAAGGAGAGAAAAAGAACAACAAGCATAGGAGATTAAAGAGAAAGCAGATAATAGAAGGATAGCTGCTGATAAGAAACAGGTAGCTAAAAACTATTTTTCAGAAAATGAAAATGCTAAAACAAAGAACACAAGCTTAAGACAAAAGAAAGTGAACAGATTAGCCGCTTGTTATAATTAAATATTTACTTTATGTTAGTAAAGGGAATTAAAGCATTTAAAATCATATCATCCAACAGATTATCTTTCATTGTGATTAAAAATATTCGTTACGCATAGACATACATTAATGTTCTTTTGGAAAGATTCAGGAAACAAATGTAGCTATGCTTGTAGGTAGAAAAAACCTGTGTTTTTTGCTTATCCAAATACAAACATTCCAAGCTCTCGAAGCAAATACTAAATCTAAAACCATTATCACCACAGTTTAAAACAAACAAACAAACAAACAAAAGGATATAGATTGTGTGTAAAGATTGACATTAGAAAGAAATATTTCTTCTTTTCTCAGTTTATTCCCCCCAGGAAAACCTGCTTGAGATGTTTTAATTCCCACCCCTCACCCCACAAATGGCATACTAACTGTAAGGATGGGAAATGTGAAAGGCCTGCTTTAAAACTCATTACAGAAGGTTCAGGCTGAGTTGCCTTTCTGGTTTTTATCCAGCTGTTTTCTTGTGATACTTACGCCTTCCAGCATTTATTCTCTTTAAAATTAGAGCAAAGAAAAGGGAGAGCTACAGTATATTACTTTGTCAAGGCAAGACAACCCCATTATTTATTAATTTTTAATTCCTCAGTTACACTTTGAGATACAGCAGATGTAAAGCTGTATTAAATGTTCTACACCGCTATCACTTGTAGCAAAAAAAAAAAAAGAAAAACATCATTTGATGTGCTCTAATAATTTGAAAACTATCTATAATAATAATCATAATAATAATGATAATTCCCTTCAATGACTAAATAAATAAAAATGAAATGTCATCGTCATTAAATATCTATAGGAACATCTGGCACTGTGCCTCGTTAGCGTGGAAAGCCTGCAGTGTGTGGAACTTGACATTCTATTATTGTGTTTATTGCTGGCTGGGAATGGATTTAATTCTTAGTGCAGGTCACAAACTAGTTGTCTGGGGCATAATGAGTAATGCCAGAGCAAAAAGTCGCTCCCAGCGTAATGGGAAGAGCAGTGGGTTTGTGTGATTGACTTTTGAAGATCCAGAAGGTGACGGACAACGTGTCCATTGAGTGGGAATGTGTATTGGAATCCATTCAGTATGGGAGCTTGCCTGAAGCCTTTAGTAAGTACAGGAAAAACAAAAATGTGGTCAGGAACACTTAGTTCACTTGTTTGTAGCTTCCCCTCCACCTCTTCCTGTCTTGTTTTATATCTGCATCCCTCTGTTATTCTTTGTAAACACTTGGGGTAGAGAGTACAGGAGAGTAAAGCTGATAGAACATTAATTTGTTGTCAACAGGTACGGAGAAATCACAGCTTTCAAGATACGGATTTTTTTTATGACCTTTATATGTGGATAGGACTTAGGAAACAAAATGGCAAGAGGTGAATCAGTGGCGCTGAGTGATGCTCAGTAAATATCCATTTACTGGATATTTGCATTATCAAAGAAGCTTCCAGTAATACTAATGATACGAGAACTTTGTCTTTCAGGATGCAACCTCTGGTGACAATAGCTGTTGATTCCTTATAAATAAAAGCTGGTAATCTAATTCAGTAAAAATAAAGGTGATTGTGCTTTGAGATCAGCTGACTTTTAGATATTCAACACTTCAGTGTCTCTGTTGAGCAGATGTCAAAACAAGAAGCACCCGAGAGAATTTGCCAAGAAAAAAAAAGAATTATTTATTTAATACAGCTTTTATATACAAAATGACCACTCACTGAGATTGACCACAGCCATCTGTCCCCCTAGCTGATTGGACAGAACTCTGACTGTCTGTTTTGAAAACAATTCAGCCAAAACATGGACTTGTCTTCATATATATAATTCTCAAAGAGGAATTTCTCATGGGAAAGCAGACTGTGCTGTCACACCTCAGTCCAGTTTTCTCCTGGTGAGCACCAATATTTCCTTGCTGTACAGCGTTTACCTGTTCAGCTGGGAAGATTCATGCAGCAGTTATATTATTTATATGACACTTTTTGAATTTCGTATTTTAGAATGTCAAGGAATGGCATTCCATTCTACAAATATAAATAAAAATTCCTTATTAGTGCAATACCTGAAGTAATATAAGCACATTTCTCTTTGGAGGAATGATAAGAAGATATGCACTTTTTTATAATTTTTTTTGCTGAAAGATGATGACTCTAATTTGTCGGTGGTATGTATAGACACTCACATTCCGATCTATAAAAATTTGTTTAAACACTATAATGTATTTTCTGAAAATAAAAAGTGTTTTTGGAAATAATAGCACCTTTTTATCCCTGTAGAGGCTTTAAAAGATATTTAGAAGAGTAAAATTTGTCTTTTTTATCATTATACAGATAAAACTGCTTGTATTCGTTTCTTAGGACAGAATATAATTTAAATACACCAAATCATTTTCTGAACAACAATATGAGATGAACAAGAATGAAGCTATTAAAAAGTGCTAGACCTGTCGTCACTGTATTTATGAGTACAGACACTGGAATGTTGAAAGACAGAGTGAGTTCTAAGAACGAGAGTTTTCATTCTAGAACGGATTTTGTTAGGTGCTGCCATGAAAGCAAATGTCTGTTGCTGATTGTCATCCCTGTGATGAGTTACTCTGGATTACACACGGACTACACACAGGTTTAGGAACTTACCTGTGCAGTCACAATTACTGACAAGCCTCTGTGCTGCAAGGAATTCTTGTTTCCATATGTGCTTCATGTTCTTGACTACAAGCCCTAAGTTCTGGAATGTTGACTTGTGTAGTATTATAGAG
Source organism: Orthonyx spaldingii (assembly GCA_013397795.1). Taxonomy (NCBI): domain Eukaryota; kingdom Metazoa; phylum Chordata; class Aves; order Passeriformes; family Orthonychidae; genus Orthonyx; species Orthonyx spaldingii. The sequence continues at coordinate 390,813 of VZTJ01006161.1, read as the reverse complement.
TTCTTTGGTGAGGTTCCAAAGTGCACTTTAATGCACTCAATGCTCAAACCACGCTTCTGCCTGAGGGCCAGGAGTCAAACAGTGCTGCACATATTGTGGGTTTCTCCATCAATCCAAAGTGTCAGTGGCAAATGGATTACCTGTGCCAAAAGTATGCTTTGCTTATCAGTGGGAAATTCACACATGTGCTGTAACTGTGAGGTGTATTGTATAAATGTAGGCCATTATTGTTAAGTTACATTATCTGAATCCTTTGTCCCATCGTTGTTTCCTTTAGACCCTGTGGTAACATGTGAGTGGAGGAGAAAAAAAAGAAATCTAAATAAAGCACAAGGATGTCCAATCTACCCTAACAAGAAAAAGAATTGTTAAGGAAATCATAGCGCTGAGGTCTAAATATTTCACAATTAGGCATTCATTTGGAAAGAGCAGCTGCTCTATATCCTCCACGTACTATTTTGCTTACGTTGTTTACTGATTACAAAACACAGAATATACTTTTATTGACTGTGTTTTCCCCTACAGACTTCTAAGAGTGTAATGATGAATATTCATATTAAGAAACAGCTTCAAGGTTCTAGCACCAGCAGCAGCTGTGCCTCTTACAATGTCTGCAGTCACTTGGGTTGACTGGATGTAAATAATTTACAAGTGCTGTATATAGCAGCCCTTTCAGATCTCAATATATTTATGCTAATACGTAACTCAGATTTTGCTGGCAACCACTCTGTTGATCAAATTGAAACAAAAAGTAGGTTGTGGCTGCTCAGGGAGTAGACTTCCAGTTGCCCTGAACAACTGCCATGTGCAGTACAGAAGCCATCACAGTTAATTGTTGAATTCCAAGATCTTTGAGGAATATTTTAAAGCTAATTATCACTAGCAAGAAAGTCCTTGACGTCAGAAGGTGCTGACTGAAGTTCTATACACTGCTTGTCTGGTTACCTATGACTTCAGAATTTATTAATATCCAAACACTTCAAGGATAGTAAACAGGCAGTAAACTCTTTTGATATACAATAGCAAGATTGTTGCCTCACATTCTTTCATTAGTGGTATAAAGCTGTAGCAAGTACAGGAAAAATTGCTTTTTCCTTCAGTATCTACCATGAAGGTTTCGCATGCTGTGACAGATGCTTAAGTTTATATTATGAGATAAGAGATCTGCAGTGCCATGGAGGATCAGTCTGGTTACACAGAGGCATGAGGAAACTCACCTGTTTGAGCTGTGGGCTCACACCCCCCTGCCTACAGATGTATCTCTTGTGTAGATTAAAAACAGTAAAAAACATTCCCCTAGCTATCTGCTAAGGCACGCAGGTGATCTATTTGCATGTACAGGTAAGGATCCTTCTTCAGGAAAAATTCCCGTACTGCCTTTGAGGTTTGGTCAGCAGGAATAATTGCAAGAGGCATCTACCTTACCTATTTGCTGTTTTGCTTTTCTGCTCTATTTATTTTGGTGGCCTGGCCAGTTCTTTTGGATTATGCTTTCACCTGGATACACCAAACAGAATTGAACTGGATAGTACTGTATGAAGACATATGCAATCAGGAAACTTCCAGTGTAGAAAATTATGCTGCAAAGTGACATCCATTATTTAACAATTTTAGAACGTTACAGGAAAGATTCCCAAATCTGCTAGTGGGAGGTGTACTCTGAAGCTTTCTAGAAGGAAATCATTCATGTTTTCTTGCTTAATTTTAGGTTTCCATCAACCAACAAATATACGTTTCACTATTCTTTTTGATTTGTCAGTGTAATTAACTTTTATTCTGCATATGCATTTGGGGTTTTTTGTAAGGTGAAAGGAAGAGCATAGTTCTTGCCTCTGTTGTCCACAGTCCTAGTGGAGACATTCAGATGTCACTGCATTGTGCTATGACACCTAGGCAAACAGTGGGGAATTGCTTTTGCTGGAGGGTTATCATCTTTTGGCTAATGATCCCTCAAAGTTAGATGTATTCACGATGCAAATACATATGTCCACTTCATAGACAATTAAAAATGTCAAAGCAGACTCTCTAGATGATGTCTTTCCCTTATTTTTTTTAAAAACCAAATAACATCTTTGCTACAGGTTCCTAGCACCCCTTAGATGCATATCAGAAACATGTGGAGGTGCAGAAAATTGACATTTTGCTTACAGAACACAAGCCAATGGAGTAGTTAGTGGCATTTCCATCTCTTATGGTGAATAACAGAGTGCCAGGACTTTCACAAGGGAGCTGGTGATGCAGCCTGTGTCACAAGGGAGCATGTGTTCAAAAAGAGGAGCATTCAGTGACTGAAAGAACTGAGTTGTGCTTTTTCCCTGTGTTAAATACAAGGGCTTGGCTTTTATATAGAAGACAGAGGCTACACCAAAAAGTGTTCAAAAAAGAGTCAACTTCCTCCTGCCCCAACCCACACCCCCGAAAAGTAGTGTTTAGCAGCATTTTACAGATGTAAAAATGTAGTCCTGAAGATCTACATTGAGGCCATTGACTATACAGGACAGGAGTTAAAATGCTGAGCTGGGAATGAAATTTGAAACATTTGCTGTTTGGTGCAGTCTGGTCTTTCCAAAGGAAAATCTTTGCTTTTTAGTGTTATTTTTACTAGCCCTTGGAACAGTCCTCTTGGGGCTTATTAGTGCTTATTAGGAAAAACAATCATTACATGCAGAGGTGAATCATTCCAAGCGGGAAACCACTTCAGGCCTTCCTTTATTTTTGGATAGAGAGGGGGGAGAGAGAAAAATAAGTATACTTATGGACTTAAACATGCTTATAGATACCTAGTGAGATTTTAAAAAGAACCAAACTCCAACGGGTTTAATAATAAATATTTAAATATTTGCAAAAATTCCACTTGTGTTTCTTGATTTATCTTTAAACTTTTATTTGGCTATAGAAGTTGACTTGTAGAATAAAGTTTTTCAAATTTGATGTCTCAGGTCCCTGCATCCCATTGAGTTTTGCTTTAGGATTTAAATCACCTAAGGCTCAAGTGCTAATAAAGGGATTTATGAGTCTGAATCAAAGGTGTGACTACAATTTATACCAATAAATTCAGCTAGCATTAAACAGACTGATGAAGTTTTTGTTAAGCCCTGTAGGTGTCAAGGCTCTAGAGTCAAACCTGAATTTATGTGGGGGCCCAAATAATCTGCACAGTCCAGTCTGGAGCACACTCTGCCACACCTGTATTGATTTCATAGAACAGATTGTCTTAAGTGTTTCTGTCTTGCTGTAATTATAATTTTAGAGGGCAATGCATACCACAAGTTTCAATACTACGAAATTTTAAGTCTTTAATTCTTAAGTAAAGTAAATAATTACATGGTAATTCTTAAAGAAAGTAAATAATGAAGTGGTAATTCCTGGACAATTGTCCCAATTATTATTAATGCAGGTCGTATAAATAGTATCAACACATATGCCAAAGAATTTTCCCAATTTAAGCTTTCCAGCTGGTGAGTACTACTGTTTTCATCTTTACCCTTCAATAAAGTTCTACAGTAAAAATTGTCTTAAATCTCAATCTATCTCTGTTTTTGAAATTATTTGCTTGCTCCTATGTAGAACTTTTTCATATATTTTTCTTTTTTTGTTTGTTTGTTTTTCTGTTTTGTGTGTGTGTTTGGTTGGTTTTTGTTTGGGTTCTTTTTGGCTTTTCGTTGTTTCAGTTTTTGTTGTTGTTGTTGGTTCTTTGTTTGGTTTGCAATTTGATATTTCAGTTTCTAGGTAGTGGTTTAACAAATCAAAATAATAACCTTCTAAATCGTAGAAAGAGAGAAATCTACCCCATAGTTGCATATTGAAATTCTTAGGTTTCCAACTGGATTTCACTTGCCAGTTTATTTTTATAAATAATGATTTCAGCTTTCCATCTGCCATATAAAAATGTGATGTTTCTTAATATAAATGACTTGAAAACAAACATTTCTGTAGAAAAGTATCTCTGTGGGAACTTGGTTCATAGGTAACTTTTTGACATGGAGGATCCAGTGGCAGGTTTGGGAACTAATGTGTTATTAAAAATGTACTTGAAATGTAAAATTCTGGAACAAGTTGGAAGATTGCTTCCTTATGCTTGCTTGTCTGTTGTGAATTAGTCTCTTGGTTCCACAGAAGATTCCCATTAGAAAATTTCCTGAGAAATGTTTAGAACAAGAGAACAGCCTAACCTAAAGTGTCAGTAATTTCACGGTGAGTTATGTGTCTTGCATGTAAGAGTTCAGCACCACTTGGTTGCCATGGTTCATTAGTTATCATCAAACCCCCAGATCGTCTTTGAGTAGAAGCCCAAAAGGCTCTCAATATGCACATGCAGTGCAATTATGAGGCAATCAAAATAAAATTTAACAATTTCAAAGTTAAATTGAAAATAGATAGTGCTTTCAAACCTTAGATTAGAGGGAGACAACCATATGTAAATCAGATACAGTACTGCTGAATTATCTTGTTCAGTGTCTGTGCTTTCTAAATAATAGACAAGGTGGTTGTACAGAATAATTCCTTTGAAGGATCTGACAAGCATGATTTATGGCATAGCCCAAAACACATTCTTTGCTTGAATATTCAGTCAAAAGAGCTTCATTTTCCCCAATTCTAATATTGTGGAATTATATCTAAATTGTGTCTTAACTTGGGAAGTCACAGGAGGGAGAATATAAATTACACTCTTACAAAAATATACAAGAGATTTAAATTGGAAAATTGCTATTTTGGAATGCAAGGCAGCAGTCTACAATTAATCACTGTTCCTCCGCTCATCAGACTTCACAGTGGAGCTTCAAGAAACATAATGCAGTATTTTAAAAGGCTCATTTAAAACCCTTTCTCAAAGACTACAAACATCGGAGAGGGGAGGGAAGGGGGGGAAGGATATCCTTGTTTAGAACAGATCATTCAATGAGTTACTACTGGAGAACCTCAAACTAATCCGGTTTGCATAAAACTTCCACGTTTTTGAAAAGCTTAACTAGGAAATTATTTTAGATTCAGCCATTTATGAAAGTTGCCTGTAGTTTCCATATGGAAGGAGAAAAGGATAAACTGGAACCTTAATCCCAAGAAAATAAATGCTTCAGATTTTCTGTAGGCTTTAAAGGATTGGTTACATTATTCCTAAAGCACCTAATATAAAGACTGTCATCCCAATCAACGTTAGAAGTATGGGCTTTTTCAAATGCTTGACACTCTGCCTCACATTATTGAGGCTCCCCATGGAGACTTCTGATCCAAACTAATCCAGACACGTTTCCATCTAGAACCCTCCTCTCCATGTGCTGCACACTCGTGACTCAGCTTTTAAACCTCATGAAACAGAATTGCCAACATTTGCATAAGAAAATGTTCTCTTTGAGCAACCTGTAATTCAGGAGCATTTTTCTAGCTCTGTGTTGTGCAGGAAAAAATCCTCTTCTTGAACTCTTAAAAACTTCTTGAACTTTCTGTGAGGATGCGTTTGTATTGCTAACTCTCTTTCATGTCCACCACAGATTTTGTTATTCCCTTAATCCTGTCTGCTTCCCAGCAATATAAAGGAAAGACAATGCTTTACAAAGAGAGAACCTACTTGAGGAAAATAAAACTAGCCACATAAGTACATTTTCTGTTCATGTGGATTTTTTTTT
>VZTJ01006161.1:348192-383433 GCA_013397795.1 Orthonyx spaldingii | reverse complement strand
TAAAAAAAAAAAAAGAGGAGGAAGGGGGGGAAGGCAGTGAACACATGTTCACGTTATCCTGTGCCATATGTTGTAGTAAACTGGGTGTATGAATTACCATATGTGGATTTTCTTATCTCTGGCCCTTACATAACTTTGACATGAATGTCCAAAATGCCAGAGGAAAAGGCAGTGGGATACATTTTTAGCTCATCTTTGACAAGGCTGTCATTGAATGAGAATTTTTTTTTCCAGTACAACTAGGTGCAAAAGGTAAGGATGGCATTAGCTGATATTTTTTGGTGCATTTAAGATTGCAAGAGTGTCTATATGAATGAAACCATGCATTTTGAGAACCATACCATGCTGATTGAGCCTTTATTTTGTTGCAAGTGTAAATTTTTGCCCACAGCTGCATCTCTGACTTAGAGGTAGGAAATTGAAAAAAAATTGCTGATCTACAACATCAGAATTATTTGTCCCCAAAGGTTAGAAAAATCCCACACTTTCATAAAGCTATTTAAAAACTCAATAATAAAAATACACAAGAGATTGAATCTTTTTGGTTTTACTGAAGAAAGACCCAGTATCATTTGCAACCATCTAACCTTTCTTCCATACCTCATGCACCCCTGTTGAGACAAACACACTCCTGCTTTGCTTTCCTGGCTTTGGGAAGTTATTGCTCAGAGGTACTGAGTCTGCTCCTAAGTGCTGCAAACCTGCATTCAGCTCTTCATGCTCCACCCAGCTCATGTAGTGCCTTCTGTGAGGCCTTGCAGGGCCCGAAGATTTAAAATAGGAATCTGGAATAGCAATGACATTTAGGCTGCAGGGCTTTTCATTAAATTAAAGGCACTGGGGAGTCTCTAATAATAGGGATGAAACCGAGAATGGGCAAAGTAGAATTTGATCAGATAGTGTTCTTGTAATTTGATTATGCTTATGTAAGGGAGAGCTGGGACTGAAAAGGGGACAAGAGGAGAAGAATCAATAAAGAGTAAGATGACATTAGGAAAGGTTTTTTTTTTCTACTGACTAGATAGTAAGAGCTGAATAATGTAATTTTTATTCTCATATGAACTGACCTAAACTTTAGGGGTGATCTAGGTTAGCTGTACAAGGCTGACATGGTTCAGTTCTAATCCTGTTCTCCTCTTCATGCTTATGTTTTGGTAAGTCTAGAAATAAATTGAATCTAAATCCAATTTATGCAGGAATGAATATGAAAAATGTATCTCCTGCACATGCAAATGATCTGGTAGAACATGTTTCCTGGACATGCTTTTAGCTACCTTAGTGATCTGACTTGCTCAAAAACAAGAGTGGCACTAAAGAAGGGGATGTCTGGGAAGTTAAGCGATGGCTTGGATAGCTCAGAAACTTCTGAGTGTAACTTCGGACACTGATATTTAGATTTTGTTCATGTTTCCCATTTATAAGGAAAGAAGCAGCATTTAAAACACTCCAAAAAGTTTGAACATTATACCTACCATTCATGGATCCTTTGGATGAATGATTTTCTTTCTCTAGGGGAAGTTGAAGGCATTTGCCTGTTGAGAAAAGCTTTCTGGTTTTGTTGAGAATGAATGTAAGATAGTACACAGTTTAAAAAAAAAAAAAATTCTGTTAATGATAGTGCTGGACTCTGAAATTAAACTCAGCAGGTGGAAAGATGCCACTTGTATTTCAAAGGATACAGCAATTTCTCTGCAATCATCTGATGGAAAGCAGGCATGGAACTGCCTGCTCCTTGGTTAGCTCCATCTGTATTATTTTGTGAAATGAAACACAGGGACAGAAACTTGAGATTCAGAACACCCATGGATTGTGATTCCTTTGATTAATCGCTTAATGTATATTTTTTGGTTTGTTTTGATTGCCAGGCTCTTCACTGAGGTTTATGCTATGTCCAGCAAATGCTATCACCAAATCCAAATATTTGACTGGATACATAATGGTATCACCATTCCACCTTGGGATGGTTTTAGAGAAGTATTTTTGTTGCTTTCGTCTGGAAGAATCAACTTGAAACTCAGATATGGGATTCTAGTGCACAATGCTTATATTCTCAAATTTTGCTGCAATATTTGTGGCTGGTTTTGAAACTCCACCTATTTATACCTAGTTACTATGTGAGACCCGTGTGACAAAATATGCAGCACAGACCAATTAATTCATTATGCTTTTTAGTTATGCCATTCAGTGAATCAGGTTGTGGGATGCATTAATATGAAAAGTTTTATCAATTGATTAATGTTTAATTTGCCACAGAAAAGAAAAACAAATCAGGAAAGAGATAAAAAAAATTGTGTTGTATTGAGCTTGTATAATACCTCTTGCTCAGTCATCTACCAGAGGAACAAAGTTAATTTGAGTTGCAAAAAAAGCATTTCTCACCATGTTTTCCAAAGTATATTTAGCAGCAGTTTTTAGTGCTTTGTTTGCAACATGAGTATTTTCTTCGCTCAGCCACAAAGCCACCAAACTTCAATCACTTACATTTTTTATGATCTGCAGGAAAGAAATTCTGATATTCTTCATCAGTCATGTTTAGGTGCAAAGGAATAATAAGGTCCTGTATCTCAAGCAACCACTTCTGAAATCTTGTTGTTCTCATCTGAGTTATGTTAGAAAGTGATGCAGATCTTACCTCCTTTAGTGGTGATCCTGAGTGGATCTCCTCAGGATGTGGTAGACCCTGTTATACCAGTAGCTTACAAATCACTCAGAAGTGCTCATCACACAACTGAGCAGTTCTTCAGTGAATATATTGATCCAGAAAGGGTTTTACTACAACATGAAAACTGTAGTTACTAAAACAGGTTTGTGATTTTGGGCTGAAGTATATTTTAATATCAATTTTCAAGTAATACGGGTTTGGAACAGGAAAGTTATCCCTTGATGACTTTTTGCTAGAAATTTTCAGAATTAAATTAGAGCAATTTTAATGCACGTGTAGATTTCACTTTGGCTTTCAGGAACCAATGAATTTCAAAGGTTGCAAATGGATTAAATGCATAAAAAGAGAAAAAAAAAAAAACCCTAGTGGCTGCTTATCATTATATATACTTTTGTTTCCAGAAACAAATGGAGAGAGAGAGAAAATACAAAACTCCAAGAATTAACAGGCTGTGGAATCTTTTGCAAAATTATTGTTTTTATAGAAGATAACCACACCAAAAATCTGCCAGATAGTGTTAATAACGATGCTTGATTCTGAGCTCATTCTGAGGTTTAAATCCTGGAGCTCGTGTTAGATGTTTCCTAAACAAAATCTTCCTTTCTGTCTACTAAAATGTGTAATTTTTGTCCTTCCTGGACCTGACTTACCTGTCTAGGGAAGGGTTAGATTAAGCTTTTTGCATTAATCTTAGATTAATTTTCAGTGTATTGTATCAGCTAAATTATCACCATCTGTGCTTATTACACATCTCATCAAAATTTCTAATGACTTTTTAGATACTCCAGACTATTTAGATCAGTTTAGCACTGGTCAGCATAGCAGATTCATCCTAATTTTTTGTAATAATGGTAAAGACACAAAATACAGTGCTAGTGAAGAATAGAGTGGAAAAAAAAAACCCAAACAAACTCTTCTCTGTCATTTAAAGATAGGCCAGTTCAATATGTACTGCCTTGTCAAGTTTTTCCTCCAAGCAGCAGTTCAAAAAATTATCAAGGATTTAATATAGGGATTATTGTATTTGAATGTAGGGAGTATTTTTCTTCTACAACAAGGATATGAATGGAAAGGTAAAGGTTTAACATTTTCTCTAACTGCAATGGCTGTATACTGAATTCAAGTAAATTAGCCTAACAAAGTAGTTCACTTTGGTACAATAATTATCCAGATTTGCTTTTTTTAATCTGGTCATTTATCTATCCTGTCATTAATAAATAAAAACCATTACATCATTACCAATAATTAGCAAGAGTTCACCATAGTATTGCACAGTTCTCAGCATCATTGTGGCATTATTTCCTTGGCCTTGCAAAATTCTTGTCAGAGGAACACTCCATAAAGGTTTGGAGGATGTACTCTTGTAAAATACACATTTAAAAACTAGTTAGTCTAATTCATTACAAGAGACAATTACTCCTATTTGTTATTAAATTCAACTATAAATAGTATTTTTTAAAGAAAAAAAAAATTATGATACGTAGGCTTATATCTGTTGTAGAAAAAGTTATTGCTAAGATATCTAGCAATACCTAAAAATAAATTTTTGCTGAAAGCTTTGGCAGAAACAAGAATACACAATGGGATTAAGAGGAAAGCAGACAACTATTTTTGCCCATATATTCCATTTTCAATGATGGCTAAATGGATAAAGAGAACAGTCATGAATCACTCAGCCAGCTCATTTTAGGATTTATCTTCCTAATGCACATTTAAGAATTATTAAATTTTAGCTTAGTAAACCTAGATTTTAAAACTTGATTATAAGGGACTAGTCAATTTATTGGTGTTTTTTTCCCAAAATGTACCTTATGCATTTGATGGACCAACACAAATGTCACTATTTTGCATTTAATCTTTTCTTAAAAACAAATGCATCCCTTCTTACTCAGTAGCTTAAGCTGTTCTTGTTGGGCTTTTATGAGCTGGAGTGTATATTGGTACGTGGGGTACATCACCTATCAAACAGATTTGCACTTGCTGTTAGTCAGAGCTCTTTATTATATTTAGATTTTTTTTTTTTTAATGTATAAAACTTTGTAAGTGAAATCTTGGTTACACTGAAGTCAATGGCAAAACTCAGCAGACTTTAATTAGCCAGGATTCCACCCCTTGTTGCAGGATTTGAAAAATAAAAATAGCTACTACAAAGTAGCTTTAAAAAAAAAAAAAAAAAAAAAAAAAAAAAAATTTCACCCNTTTAAAAAAAAAAAAAAAAAATATATATATATATAAATTTCAGCCCAAAATCTCAGAAATATTAAAGAATTGTAGAAAAAAACCAACAGTTTTATACTGTAGGGTTTAACTATTTCATCAAAGCTCTCCAGTCCTTTTATTGTGCTCACTGGAATAAAGAACTTTACCAACACTATGGACAGAGCTATTCCTGAGCAAGCAGTCCACAGATTTACTTAAAAAGACACCCTGAGTGTGAGGAAAAGGTCCAACATACAAAGTGCACTATGCAGAGGTTTGCTTGCATCACCCTAATTCTTCTTCTTAAAGGAAAAAATTAAGGAAAAATATTCCATGTAAAGTTGCTTTAATGCAGTAACGTGTCTTGAAATAGGAATTAAATACCATTTCCCCCCCCTTGTATTAAAATATGAATGCATTGCTCTTTTGAAATGTATACAAAAATTACTCATTATTGAATATCAACTTTCTGTTCAGAGCCTTTTTTCACCGTTTGGAAATTCAGCACCTAAAAGAGAAGTTTGTAATGTGTCTGCTGATACAACATAATAGCACTGGCAGATGATACTATGATAATCAACCCAAGCTATTTGTTGAGGGCTTTTTCAGCACTGGAAATGGAAGAATCCTGTTCATAGGAGGGAAATTGTGATGGGAAGCCTGCAAAGGGTTGCCTCAATGCTTTGAATGTGACACAACTCGATACAGACAGCAATCAGTATTTTTATGTATTTATTTCAGGCAGAAGCTTGTTCTCTCCCTGCATTTTGATAAAGGCCCTGAAAACAAAATAGGCAACAAAAATTGAGTTTGGTTATGATTCTTTCCTAAGGTTTGTGTAGAGAAGATTGTGAACTAAAGTCAAAGCTAGTTTTTGGGTAAACATGTATGAATTCTGTATTTACATCTCCAACAGTAACATTTTTAATATTTTCCAAGTTCTATTTTAGCTGATCTTTCAGACATCAGTGTGCAGCCTGTCATTCCCTAAATCTTTGGACCTAAAACTGAGTTCCTGTTATTTTCAATGCAAAGTCTGCATGGAACTTAGTATAACATGGAGTTTGTCAGCAAGGATAGGTTTGTAGAAATTGGTGATGGTGTTCTGTGGGTTATAGGAGGAAAACAGCAGATTAGCTGCCCACCAAAAACCTGGAATACCGGGAACATTTCATTTCAGTGGGACTTTTGTCTGAGTATAAATTAATGCCCAGTTTTTCCCACAGTAGTAAGGGTGAGTTTAACACAGTAAGTGTTAAATATAAGTCCCTAAAGAGAACATGAGAGAGACTGGAAACTGGGTCTAAATCTTGCTGCACTGTTCCATCTTGATTAATAGAAGTATTTAATTTCAGCATCTGTAAGATTTATGAGAATGTTTAGGGGAACTACAACACTGAACACCTGTCTGACTCTATTTTATTTTATCTGTGATTCCAATAATATTAATTTAAATTTTCAGAGAAAAATACAAAAATATTAAACTTATGCTCTACTGCTAGCACTTTCCTTCCTTAGTTCTGGATAATAGTATATTTTTACCATCTAATGTCCCCACCTTTCTAGCAGTGGTATGTTGCTGATTCTGACTGCATTTAAAGCTTTAATTAATCAAAAAGGGTTATTGAAGGCCACCAGATTTCCAACTTTTCATACCACTGTTTTGGTTTAGTACTTTGTAGAAGGATTTAAAACTTCTCTACAAAGATTTTGTGTTGGGTCATTTTTGTTCTTTTTCCTGAGATTTGGGTAAAAACCCACTCCTCATTAAAAGAAGGTTGATAGCATTTAGTTTTGTACAACATAAAAGACAAAGTGTTATATATGTACACACATACATAAATACATATTTATTATTTGGTGCCAATACAGAAGTTGGATATGACAGTAATGTCAATGCCATAGTGAATGCACTACAAAACACCAATAGTTTCTGGTCTCATGGGAGATTATTGAGTTCTTTTCATCATTATTACATTAAATGATAGTGAAAGCAGGGCACAGTAGATAAGTAAAGCTTCACAGAATATGAGGGACTGTTCCATATGTCTACTTTTCCCTTTGGTATTTTCTTTTTTAAATAGTGGGGGAGGAAGAAAAGGCGAACTACGCAAGCTTTTTCTGAAGAGCTAAAATCTGGCACTACTTTGAGGCTTTCTGAGGCTGTAGCTCCTGTGGAGACTGCTGCTCTCTGATAGCTTCCCTGTGGCTTTAGCATCTTAGCCTTGCTGCTCTAGATCCTCCATTGTTTAATGATGTGTTGTCCATCTTGAATGACTTCAAGAAATTGGTTGACAACGTGGGTTGACAGCATGAAGAAATTTGCAAAGTTCAAGACAAAGTCCAGATTTAGGCCTGAGCATGGATAAGCATCCATAAATGCACAGAAAGTGATGTTGTGTGCAATAGTGGGCATGGTGTTGGTAAGGCCAAGGTTCAGGTTTGATCTCTTGTGATTTTCTGCTTTACTACTTCCCATACAAAACTTCTACATTCAAACAAAGTAGAAACTTAGAAAAGCATCTAACTTTTTTTTTTTATCACTATAAAAGTAAAACCCATAGAGTGAAAAGCAATTTTTCCTTTGAAAAAAAAAAAAAAGGCTTAGCAGCTGGGAAATTGGAAAAGTGAGTGGAAAAAAAAGAGTTTAGCTCAATTAACTACTGTCATTCAGTAGCTTCCTCCTGGGATAACTTCGTTTCTTTATTCTATTGTGTAGACCTAATTCCATTGTCATGAAAGAGAACAGATTAAAGGAGTTAAAAAGTCTTAACTACAGCAAATCTGGTATATTAATTTTCCAAATTGTACCAGAAGAAAAGGGTGCTGTTTCTATCCTGTGGTTTTTGCTTAGAAAGCAGTTCCCACCTCAAACCTCTGAGCATCCATTACGCTCCTCACCTTGGACAGATGTGAGTCCCACAAGACACTCGTAAGCCTCTATAGATTTTGTAGGTTTCTAGGATTTCTGTGTAAAAGAAAGAACACTTTGGAATGTACTTTCATAACACGTATGCAGCAAATAAAATTTGACTGCTAGAATTCCTAGATTTCAAATGTTTGACTAATGCTGTTGTTAATATGGAAAATCAGTGAAAAGGTTCCTTGTAAGCCGATAACTTAACAGTTCATGGAGTATCTGGTCTTTAGGTTAAAGGTATTATTCCCCTGAGGAAACATCGCCATGCACCTGGATGTTGCAGAGGCAGCCACAGACTCAGAACTTGGAGATTTTTCTTCTTTTCTGCACTCTTAAGTTGTGTGAGCGTTCACAAGTTCAGGACAAAAGACTGTGTTTGACTCTCTTGGCTTTGCCTGTGTTTTGATATGCTCTTCAGGTAGGATTTCCATCTGTTCCTTTAGGTTATTCTTTCCCCCAGCCATATGTGAGCAGTATCTGTTGGCTTTGGCAGTGAGCTTGTGTCTGTAGAAACAGTGATTGCTGTGTAACTCTTTCTTCACTGCAAAGCTTTTAAGATGTGCAGCTTATGCTCTGGCCAAATTCCCAAAGTGAGTGTTCCCTGCTTCTCTCATGTGCAGGAGCTGATGAAAGGTAGCTGGGAGTTAGAAGTTTGTGTGGTAAAGCAGATGTAGATCACTGGATTGAATCCATTAGACCCAGGATTGTTTGGAGCAGGACTTAATGATGGTGCCCCACGCACCAGAACTCGATAGTCTTGGTAAAACTCCCTGCTGAAATTACACCACATTGTCCAAATAATTCCATACATGCAAGGAGAAATAAAAGAGGAATTGCTATAGCTTGGTAATTAAGGCATTCATTCATACAGGACATCCAAATTCAAGCCCTTTGTCCCTTCTCTTATGAATATTGAATGACTTGCATGTAGTGAAACAGCTTCAGCAGTTCCACTACAAAACACCTCACAGATTGGTATATAGGGCACTCGTTTGGGCTGTGGAAAAGTGTGGTTCAGGATCTCAGAGCAGATCAGCTGTAACAGGAATCTGAAACAGGGCTCTCACCTAATCACTCTGCTTTCAGGTGCAGTCGAGTGAATAGACACTGGGCAACATTTCCTCTCTTACTAATAAATCCATCCTCTAAACAAAATGTGTGTACTGACGAGATGAGAGAGTACAATAATTATTTTCTGCTCCCACTGAAAGATGGAATACTTGAGTGGCTTCCTGTTAAAAGCTGTACACAGTGTGTAGTTAGCTGTCATTACTGGATATGCAATCGCAGTGGAAAACAGTGAGCATGTCATGCTTGCTCAGTGCTGAGATAATAATATCCCAAGCACAATGGCCAGTGAGCTTTAGTCTAGGCAGAAATTAAAATATCTCATGCTGTCTAAATAAGTGATAAAGGCTGCATTTAAAAGGAAACTCCAAATAATGTAATATTCATGAACAGTTTTATGTCAGTTGGAAGTAATGAGGTAAAGCTTAGCCCAATGCTAGAGTCCCATTTAGATGCAGCAAAATAAAAACCCCTGGATCTGAAGAATATTAGAAACACTCTGTGTACCACAACAGTGGTTGACTGGATATTAACTGCAGCTATGCCTAGAAAAATAGAAAGTGTGAATGTTGGTTGTATGCAGTCCTTCTTATACCACAGACCATGTGGGATGGTTGCCAATTATTGTTGTTAATTTAGTCAGTTTATTTTCCTTTGTAGTCCATAGTGAAGAGATAAAATACTGGTTAGGAATAGCGTGCATAATGAGGAAATAAGACACTTAATCCCATACAAGATAATTGTATACAGTGCAATTTTGAGATTAGATTTCAGTCTCAAGCTTTTAAGAGTAAGTGCACCTCAAAATTTTCAACTGCCTTCTTAAGGAAACTGGAAATTTCAGTTCTCTGCTGTCTTACAGAGTGATACAGATAATGTACATTGAAGAGAAAATAGGGAAATAATAGCTATAGTGCAGCAGTTCTTGCTTTTGAGATATATGTATTTATAGGGCACATTTGACATTTCTTGTGTTCTTAGAGTGGGACTTTATTACTCAAAATGTTTAAATATAAAATGTCGAAAATGTTTTCCTTCTCTCAGTTTTCACAGATGTTCTTTATTTTAAAATAAATATCAAAGATACTTTGAGCCAAATTCTCATCTCCAGTTATATCCAACCAAGTCTGCCAGTTTCAGTGAGCTTGTTTAGGGGTGTGTGCTTATGGTTTTTTCTCCCCTCATATTTTCCCACCTATTCTCACTGTCATATGCTTCAGTAAAGCCTAAGTTCCATCATATCTGATGTTGGATACCCTTAGCTCAATCCCATGTGGCTTAATCTGCCAAACTACCTTTTATTTTTTTTAGTTTTTACGGAAGCAAACTTTGATCTTTATTTACAATTGTGAAAAAAACCACAACAGATTAAAGAAAAAGAATGTTTAGAGTTGCTTCAAGAAGATTTTATAGAAATATCTAAGATGCAAGGAAGAAGGAGGCTTTTTTTTTTTTTCTTTTCTACCATGGGCAGATAATGTGAGTGAAAACTGCAGCTTTCATGTACACAGTCATCCTTTACCATATGTCAGTTTGCCATATGCTACCATATGTTTTATCAAATGCAGGCCAGTCTCTGCAAATGCAGCCTTACATTGTGTCTTCATTATTAGAAATCAGTATATCTTTATCATGGAGACTTCTGCCTGAAGATCCCTGAGTGGAAAGCCTTTTATAAGACAAGGGAAGAGATAGTTTTATCTTTTTCTTCACTAATTTTCACAAGGAGACTGCAACCTCCTATTAGCTATTTGTCTGCAAATAGCACCTTTTTATTTTGTGGCAGAGAAGATGTGTTTTTCATGTAATATGCTAGATTGAAATCTACTCTCAATGCTTAAGCAAAATGTGATTATCTCAGGAGTTAAAAGGCCTTAAGCTGTGGCAAAGTTATGTCACATTGAATGATTTAAGCAGCCATTACTTTTAAGCGTGTTTTTGACCTTGTTCAAGAGCGCTGTTTACCTCAGTGGAGAAAACATTATGTTGGCATTGAAAACCCTCAGAATTAGTATTACCTTAATTTATTCATACTTTAAGCACCTTGGAAAAGTTCAGAGAAGTCCCTAGATTGAGTTCTATAGCAGCAACCTAGGTCCTTTTGTAGAAAGCAAAATGTGGTAGGAATCTGATGAAGACCAGTTTTCACAGTCACTTTACAGCAGACCAAACTTACCAAAGCTGGTTGTCTTTAGCTGTTTCTCTACCAAATATTTATACTAGGAAAAAAAAAAGTTCTTCCTACCTGGTGTTTCCCATAGCAAACCAAGAGGTTTTACTTTCCTGTAAGTGATACCCAGGGTAAGCAGTGCAGCCCATATGGAAGAAGGAACAGCATCCTTTTCCTAGGAATTGTGTGCCCAGTGAGCTCCAAATTCATGCCTGTTGGTCATACATCAATTGCTGCAAACCCATCTAGTTGATATAGATATAGATTAGATAGATATAGATATAGATCAGATATATATAGATATATTTGAAATAATGCCAGTTCCAGAGCATTCTGGCCAGTTTACAGTAAAAAACCCTCAAGTATATATAACATGTGGGAGACGACTGAATGTGGAAACCACTTGGAAAGGAAAAAAATAAGGCAGAGATGGGGAAATTGAACACAGAACGAGCATCTAGGTCAGAGGGTAATGAGTTTGCTGTTCTAGTCCTTAATACCATCCCTACTTGTTTGATAAATGCTGTCTTTCCTCTGGCCGAATCTCTTCTGCACTCTCCTTAAATGCTGTGATCAGCCCTGCCTAAACACAGCCACTTTTCAGTGATTAGCTCTTTGTAGGAAATCCTTGCCAACAATCACAGATAGTGTTCTTTCTCCCTCATTCAGCTTTAAACACCAGTTCTTTTTGATCCTTTTGCATAGATGGTTTTCACCTGCATAGAGACAGACCTTGCACTAGGCCAGGTTGCCCAGAACCCCATCTAGCCCAGCCTTGAACACTCCTGGGATGGAGCATCCACAACTTCCTTGGGCAACCTGTGCCAGTGCCTCACCACCCTCACAGGAAAGAATCTTTTTTGAGCATCTAATCTAAACCTGTATAGAAAGATTACGGCTGTAAGGTGACATGTGTGATCAGCATTTTTATTTTGAAATTTATATAGGTTTGTCCTGATCTCTAGTGCTGTTTAAAAGGTATGAATTTTTAAATTATTGTCACTCACTCTCCATTTTTCATGATTGTTTGACTTCTGAAATCTGCAACTGGTTTATCAATGACATGCAGATTATAACTTGAAAGAGAAACACCTCTAAGATTATCAAAGATGACAAGTGTTTAAAAAATTGATAAGCAAGTTTAATAACCTGCTTCATTAAGTAGAAACAGAAATTAATCTGCAGAGATGTTTACATGCAAAAAGAGCAAGTCAATTGCTCAGTGATTTTTTTTTAATTAGAGCAAATCTATTTCCAAATGAAGCAGTCTCTTTGGCTGTCTGTCGCCCAGCTGCACAGAAGGTCAGTGATTAGTACAATGAGCTAAATCAAACAGCAGAGAAAATGTGCCATTGTCCAAAGTACTGCCAATTGTGCTTACTTGTTTCTGAGTTACGGGGTCTCCTGGATTCCTATAAAGATCCTTTTGGAAGCTTAATGGTCAAAATCAAGTTTCAGAGATTTATAATACAACCAACCATCACTTTCTAAGTTCCTGTTGAGTGACAGACACTAAAAGAAAACATTTTTCTTGTTTTTAACTTAACAGACTTACTTTTCCCAGTTTTTCAAGCTCTCATTGTCAAACTCTTAAAGTTCCAAGGGTAACCAGGGTTATTTCTTGGGAGCATTCAGATCAGAAACAACTTAAATAAACACTGGCAACCACAGAGAAAATATGTTGTCATGAGGTGTGACAACTTAGCTCTGAAATGTATTTTTGATGCTTTTTGGATTAGTTGTTCTGGACTTTTTAAAATGTTATGATGTCATGCAAACAAAATCATCCTTGTTAATACTCTTGAGATTATCTTCTAATCTTAGTTATCCAGATCCCAATTTTTTTTTTTTTTTTTTTTTCTGTTACTGAGAGATTCATTGAGGTGTGAAGTTCCCAAACCTCACCTTTCAGTGGCTTTGCTTTCTATATGCATATGCCATAGACTTCCCAAACCTGATTTCTATTTATAAGCTTGCTAAATTTTCAACTTGTCCTTGCAATTTTGTCTTCCTTTTAGGCTTCTGCAGAGCAGACAGCTCCCTGGATCAGAAGTGTTGTACCACATGCATCAGGCAGCATTAAGGCCAGACAATTAAGTGCTGCTGAGTAGAATATCTTCTTTATAATTATACGCCATCAGCTTTCTCATCCCTTCAAGCAATGAGTCTGATTATTATTTTACATTTCTACTATACCTATAAAAATGCACCTGAGCTTTGCTACAAGCTTTGTTTTTATAAGGCATTCTTGACTGTCACTTGCTGTGCCCTGTCAGAGAGAAGGATGTCACCAAGATTGGGAGGACTGTGAGAATATTTCCCACTTCCTCTAACAACTCTTTGAAAATTTATGTGCCAGGGTTAGGAAAATGTCTTGCAAGTTACTGAGAGTAACTGAAGTAAAACCTTTTTTTTTTTTTTATAAGAGGAAGCAAAGTCTTCATGTTTTTAAGTTTGAAGAGGTAGATAAGAAGAAAACAGCATCAAAATAAAGAATTGAGAGAATTGTTATGGTGTGGAAACGCATCCATTCTTAAAAATTAGTGACAGGTGGATCAGAGTTGCTGAGGGAAGTAGTTGGTTGGGGGTGGGGTTGTGTTTTGTTTTGATTTTTTTTTACCTTGAGTTTGATTTCTGGAGTAGAGTTTCATGCTGCTACATTGTGATTAGTAGATACTTCTGCTCAGAGCTTGAGTCACTGTCATTTATAAAAAGCTCTGTGGGGAGCAGCAAGCCTCTGGTCTTAGGCATTTACCCAATATCCCCAGGAAAGCAAAGCTCAGCCTCTGGAACCCGGGCCTTAATTACACAAGATACTTCCATGAGCAAACTGAAGGTATGTCAAGGAATATTTTAGAATTCAAGAGCAGGTTAAACTATCTGAGTAGACACAGTTTGAGATCCCTTCAGTGCACTCTGCATTAATCACTTCTAATTCTCTAGCTTTCCCCTGTCCTGGAGGCTCTCTGATGTGCTCTGGGATGTCCCAGGTTTTGCTGTGTTTCTTCACTTGTATCTGCTGTCTAATTTGCTACTTTCGTAAGCTTTTATAAGCTTTTCAAACTTTCTGTTACTGTCTTCTTCCAAGTTTCTACTGAAAGCTGTTTCTGGTGCAAAGCAGAAAAGGGACAGGTTGCATACCAGGCTATTTAAGCACTTGTTCTTTCAGCTTTGTATGTTACAATTAAGGAATCTCTATTAAAAAATCCCACAAACTAACAAAACCAACTGACCAAACAACTAGCTAATATACAGATACATTAAAAAAAACATAAAAATTAATCAGTGGTGACTCTGTGTGCATGGAATCAATTCAAGTATTGTACAATAACATTTAATGCGAGCTTAATATAGTTTTAAAAACTACTTTTGAGAAAGGGTTTAAAACAATTGTCTTCTCTTATCCTTCATGAAGGCAAAGGAAACTTCATCATGGCTAATGTGAAATAATGACATTCATTGACAAAAATACTCCTGCTTTCTAAGGGTTTAGTGATACAATTCTTGATAATTCTGCTTCCTGTAGAGTTTTATTGCTTAACTGTGGGAGGATTTATTCACAGTATATTTTGGCTGGTACTATTTTTCCATGCAAAAGAATAATACAATTAACTCCTTACCTTGAACTTTTCTCTCCCGCAGTAATTTTCTGGATTTACTTACAGAAATTAAACCAAAAGCAACAAAGATGGAGTTAGGGTTTTGTTTGTTTCATAGCTTTAAAACACAACCTAGTTATGCAATTCTTTATTCTGAAATTTTGGTTGCCATTGTGTTGCACTGTGATGTATTCAACATCATCAGCAGGTAATATCTAAACCAAAAGAGAAAAGGTCATAAAATTAGATGTGAACATATAAAGCAGAAGAAAAGGAGGAGAGCAATACCACATACACTGGAATATCACATATACATGCAAAACTCACAAAAAGTACAGAATGTCACATATAAACCACTTTCACAATAATAGGTCTGATTATATGAGTAAAGTTTTGAACTCAGAAAAATTCCTTTTCAGGCATGTTCGTAGTTCTTCAACTTTATTTATTGGAATTTAAATGTATTGTACAAGTACAAATCTTTTTATAGACACCGCAACAGATGGTCAAACACCATGCTTACCTACAATGATATCCAAAATTAGTGTGGTCGGTTATATCATCAAAAACAATAAAGGAACAAATGTTCACAAATAAATCTGAACCACCAAAGGTCCAACCTACTCTGCAGAACCCCAGTTGGCCAAGTGAACTCCAGAATATACACCTAGTGCTTACAAACTCTGGAGAGTTGGTCAGATGAAGAAAGGGGTTAGAGTTCCTCCCAGCTGAAACAATTCATTACTTTGTGTAGATGTGTTTAAATCACATCAGCTAAAATAATGCAATATTTATTTTTTTTAATCACGGCTTTTAAAAAGCTTCTTTCTAAAGAGTTTTTGAAATCTTTAAAGTACAACAAAATCTAAAATAATAAAATGCTAAGTGCTTTCATTTGGCTAGCAGAAAATGGTTTAGAGAAACCACAACAATTTCTTTTGGCTTTGGAAAAGAGTCAGCAAGTCAATTATTTGTTCAGTTCTATTTGCAGCAACAGAGAATGGGCCTAAATTACTTATGGCTGCAGAGGGAAATGATGCTTCAAAGGTGTATACTCCTGCTCAGAGGTATTTCATGATAGAATTTGCAACAGGTAGTTGGGATACTCAGAATTGGCCTGATTAGGGAGAGCTTACACAGTCAAAGCAGGACTTAATAACACCTACACCAGTCTGTGGAGAAAGTGTAAAACGAGGTGGTTGCAGCAGCCCTCATCTTTTCCCACGTAATCCCTCCCAAGGTTACTACAGGTTGGTTGGCTGATAAAAGGATGCCTCACCTTTCACCTCTCTGAGGCAGACTTAGTCAAACACAAACTCGTGTTTCTGTTGTCTGGTACCATAGGCAGATAAAAGTATTCTCCTGGATATCTCCCTTTCAACACGTGATATGGCTCCCATTGTTGCTCTAAACCAAATCACACTCAATCTTGAAACCCTAATTCACAGAGGTTCAGATTAGACTTGACCCATTGTTTTCTCTTTTAAAGCACTTGCCTTTGTATCTATTGTCTGTCGAGTTTTTCAGAGTTATTCAGTATCTGCTCCCTGGAGTAGCTCGTTAAAATTTGTGTATGTTTGTGTCTGACTTGGGGGGGATGGAACCCAAGAGAAATAATTCATATTACCAGATGTAAGAAATTATTAACTGCTTAGCCTTCCTCTTTGTCTATATGCATTACAAGTCCCTCAGCACCAAGGTCTCATATTTATTGTTGGTTTGTTTGATATTTATTGTTCATAGTTCATATTTGGTAAAATATTTTACAATACAAACTCACTGATTCCTTAATTCAAAATTTCCTCAGAATGCACAATGTTTTTGACTGGTTTGCAATTATTTGAATATTTTCAAATACCACAAAAATTAACAGCTTTGAAATTAACTGCTTTGAAAAATGCCATCAGAAATAACATATGCCCTTTTAAGAGAGCTGTTGTTTATTACTTGTGCATGCTGTTTGTATCATTTTAGCCTTCAGCATCACTAATTGCATTGCAGGTGAACCTCACTTTCATTTTTGCTTTTATTAGATATAGATTATATAGATTAGCTATAGATTAGATGCTATAGAGAGATATAGATATGGATATAGATGATGATATAGATATATAGATAGATATAGATTAGATATAGATATAGATAGATACAGATAGAGATAGATATAGCTAGTCTGCATTTCCTTATAGTAGAAAAAGGAAAGATAATTGAGGAGGGGGGGATATTAGAGAATTAGAATGAAAGTGGGTACACATAAAGCAGGAGGAATGTATGCTAAATAAACCCACTTAGTTGACAAATGAAAGCGCCTAATTTTTCAGAAACATCACAAGAGAGTTTTGGTGAAAATAGTCTAATGAAATGAATCAGGAACATAATTTCTGAGTACAGATGTTCTTAAAGAATAGATCAGACCTACTCGGCTTAAAATGATGACTCCAGCCTGAATCTCCTCTACACAAAATTTGTGCAAAGCACTGAAAGGCATCAGTTGGGAATGTCCACCGATATCTCTTCCATCAATACCCAGCTGAGAAGTGCTGCAGAGTTTCTTGTCCCTGCCTCTTTAGTGGCTCCATCAGGTCTCTTGCATGCACAGTCTGCTATCCTGTGGTGGTGACGGAAAACAGAGCTGGAGAGTTGCATTATTCTCTGTGTGATCCTTCAGAGCTTGCTCACAGTCCTTTGTATCTCACGTGACAGCAGGGGAGAGCACTGCTTTGCAAATGGGATAACACTGATGAATTCAGGAACAGGAGCTTTGCAAAACAAAAAACAGCAGTTAGTTAATCTGTGATTGTGACCACATTTATCACTGGACTCCAACTCCTTAATAGTCTACAGCCATTTATAGTCAGATTGTTCCAGGATAATAAAATACCACGTGCATTTATTCTTAACACAATTTGTAAGCCTCAGACTCGTGGAGGGGCCACGTATTCAAATGTAAATTTAAGGCTATAACCCTGAAATGATTTCCTGTAATTTCTAAACTTGTGAAGCAACTTAGGTTGATTTTTCCTTTCCAAGTGAAATGCAGAATGCTTTCCTGTTATTTGAACTGAGACCAGAGGATTCTTGTCTATTCCATCTGCATTTCACCCTACTACATTTTCAGAGTTATATGGAATTATGGAATTGTATCAGTTTATGCAATAATTGTGTGGCTTATACTACTTCACATTGCTGTAAATGAATAAGTGAGAGGTTCCTGAAATCAAAGCTTACAAAACCTTAAAAAGAAAGGGTGGAGGGGAAAAACATATGGATGCAATTATAGGTCCTATCAACAGTTTTAATCTGCTAACAATATTGTTACCTGTAAACCACTCTAAAGATTAAAAAAAGAAGTCCAAAAAAAATAAAAAGTCATACCTAATGGACTGTTTTGAAAACATAATTTCATAGTGTTAATTATGGGATAGTGAGTGTGGATGCTTAAAGTATGTTATAGATATTTCAGAAAGTTTCCACAAAGCATGTATTTAGTAAAGGGGACCTGGCCCATCCTTAGTCCACGATTGTTTAGCTAAAGTCTTTCTAAAAATGTCTGCTTTTTTATTTAGTAAATTACTCATGACTGTGAGATTACTTCAATATTTATTGCCTTAATCAGGAAAGGATATGAGCAGAAGCTTTCTTGGGGACTGTTGCTAACCTCTGAAATGTTGCAAAGGATACATAAACCCAAATATAGAGTTTTTCCTTTGTTCTCTCTCACACATGCAGGTGAGCAAGTGCACATACACACCCCACTCGCACTCTTTGTCCTTCTCATTTCATTTCCCCATGCTCTCCTTTATAGCTATGGTAATCTGCCCAGCAGTCAATATTCCCCATGCAGGCTGGATGAATTCTGAGGAAAGCAGAGAAGCTTGCATCCCAGCTGTACTGCTGTGGCAATGGTTTTGTTGTCATTTTTAAAGGGTTTGTTTGCTTTCAGTTTGGTTTTGTGTTATCTTTTTCTTTTTTTTTTTTAACATGATCCACTGGGAAATGTATTTGGAGAGGAAAGCAACCCGTAATGATGTTCTGTTGAAACAAGAGATGCTTGGCTTGCTGAAAACCAGAAGGAAAATAATGACATGAAAATTGTCCTTGTTCAGGAGCAGTAAGCACAGATTATATATAATTGGACAGTTATGAATCAATGAAACTGCACAGTTTTTCATGCAACTTGGCAAAAATTCAAGCTCCCCATGTATAAGAAATCAGGATCAGAACACTTCTAGAATAAAATAATTAATTTCTTAAACTTCGTGTGTTCTGGGATGAGACACAGTAACTTTGATCTTTTCAATTTGAAATGTATTCCGTTTCAGTCCTGAAGCTTTTCTGAAATATGATGGGAAAAGCTTTGCTTTCCCTGTCAAGAAGAGCAGCACTAAATTTAAACATCTATTTCATAAGTATATGGGGGAAAAATGTATATAGGGGAAGAAATAATTGTGAATTACCAGATTTTGCTGTTGTGTGTTCTGCAGTTGCTTGGATCCGTTGTTAGAATTAGAGTCTAGTAAGTGAAATGTTCCTAGCTTCAATTTTCTAATATATTACAGATTTCTGTTTCGGGGTCCCCTGCTACTTTTCATTCACTTATTCTACATTCTACACATCTCTTCAATACACTTTCCATATTCCCTGGATCTTGTGATGGCCTCCTATTGGATAGGTTTTTCACATTCCTCTAGTGATGCTGATTCTTGAATTTGATGGGTATGACATTGCAGCTGTGAATTTGCTTAGATAATAATGAAGGGTTTTTTAATCCAACTGTTCTAATTTTTTTTTTTAATCAAAATTCTTGTGTTATTCAGATGCTTTATATTTTCTAGATGCATTGTCCTGCTGAAGTATCTGGAATAGAAGTATAGATTAATTGTTTTTAAATCTGTATTCAGATTATTACAGAAAAGCTCTGTGAAGCAGGAAGGTAATGCAAAAGGTGTGAGATAAGGCTCACATCCTTGAAAAGTATATTCTGGGAGATTTGTCTTGACTGGAAATGCAGCCATTAGCAGTGAAGGAGTGAGCTACCACAGGTTTATTTTCAAGTTGTGGAGATTCAGTTACAATATGGATCAAAGAAAACTGTTTCTTTGAAGAACAGTGGACAGGGAATTACCGACAAGAGACTATCCTGCTGAAAAGAAATTCAATAGTCATGATGATCTCTAATGAATTTAATAAATGAGGGACAAATCTTGAGATACTTTGCAGACCAGCAAAAAGGCAAAGTTCTTTCTCCTAAGTGAGTTGTAAGTAGAGGAATTTGCTCTGGAGACTTCTCTCACTCTTCACATCAGTGCAAATTACCAGGGAGAAAAAGAAGAAATTGCAAATACTAGAAGACTTGTCAAGGATGTAACATGGAAATTTACATAGACATAACTTTGGGAAGGGACAGGGAATTTCTATTCCTTCCTATCCTCAGTAGCAATAGATCATAACCCTAACCCTCTGCTGTATTGACACTACAGCAAATTTTACTCAAGCTTTTAACTGACATTTTGAAGTGAGTTTTTTCAATCATGTTTTAGTTCACTTTTGAAAGACTCACGCACAGTTGTCCAAATCTGGACAAGCACTGGGTGTTTCTTCATTTAGAACACACAAGTGGCTCCATGAACTTTCAAATAGGACACCACAGTATCCAACTCTGTGAACCACTCAGAGATGTAAAATCATTTACAGGATGATGTGAGGAATATTGTTCGCTAAAACATTGTAATTCAGTCAAGAATTAAAATCACTTGCAACTGGAAGTTTCAAAGCTAAATAGCATGACTGGAAGTTGAATCCCATGAGAACAGACTATTTAATGAATACTATTGAGCCCACTTGGTCCAGGAGCAGAACCATGTTTGAATCTCATGCACGTTATGTGATAGTTAATAACACGGTCTAACTTTAGGGAATAAGGTCTAATCATGACAATTTTTTTCAGTGTTAAAAGCTGAGAAACATGGAGATACATAGATATATACGTAGATACAGATGTATACACATATGTATGTCAGCTAAAAGTTTATAAATCACAGGCCATTCTTCCAAAACCTAAGTGGATGGTGCAACTTCTTTTCTACTCATCTAAAATCTCTGTGCTTGATGCATTTTCCCTGTTCTTGAATTCATTTGGTCTTGTTTTGTGATCTAGTAGGGGAATTTATGGCACAGTGAGATTTGCTTTCTTATTCATTTGTTTATTATTGGCCTAGATAGGGTTGGTTATTCTCATTGTTGACTTCTGCATCAAACAGGCAGATAGACCTGTCATCTCTAGTAACATCACACAGACCGAAAACAGGGTGTGGATAAGAAATTTCCTCATCCTTATTTCTGTACCAACATGGGCAAGGGGAGGCCTAGATGAGAATATTTTTATTTCTGCAGTTTAACAATTTCCAGCGAAAATGATTGCACGCAGGAGTGCTATTCGTAAGACTTTAAAGATGAAAGGGAGTGCAGAACATTGTCCCAGTGCTAAAAAGGTAATAAATTATATTTGAGTAGTTCTAGGAAGACTGTGCTGCTCTGAAGTAATTCTAATGGTGAAGACTCCACCATCTTCTAGGTGATCTTTTATAGCAACTCACTATCCTCACTGTTGAGAAGGTTTTTGTAATATCTACCCTGAATCTTAATTGCTGCAAATTAGCAAATTTCTTTCTGTCCTGTCCATCATTGTGATTGAGAACAGGTGATTTCCTTATTCTTTAGAAACAGCCTTTCATGCATTTGAAAGCTATTATCATGCTCAATCTCAGTCGTCTCCTTTCTAGCCTAATTCTTTCAAGCTTTATTGAAGCCCATGTTCCCTAGACTCTGGTCATGTTGCTCTCCTCACATTTTTCTCAGTAGGCTCGTGTCTTCCTGGGGTGTGACGGCCAAGTTTGTACCTGTATTAAACCTGCTGAGGGTTCTTAATGCTGAGCTGAAGGGGGCAATTGCTTCACGTTTTTGCAGGCCTGCTTGCATTTGTGCACTCCAATATGCTGTGAGCAGATGTCGACTCACGGTGTCACCCTGAACCGCGTTCAAGCACAGAGGCTTACAGGAAAACCAGGCAGCTAAAGGGAAAAGAAGTCCCAAACATTTCACCTTGCCACATATCTGTCAGACAAATATGATAAAGTTTTATTGGAGGTTAATCAGCTGAAAAGGTAGGGGGAAAAGCAGTTCCTGTTTGCCACAAGAGATCAGTGATTAACATTTGCTGATTTCAGAGTGCTTGAGTCATCCTTTCACCAACAACTAGAAATCTGATAATCTTTTGTCAGGAGAGAAATATACATTGCAGATTAATGGCTGGGTTTGTGTTAACACTGGGTTTTCTCACTCTTTGTGTTTATAGTCACCCAGGTCAGAAAATTTCCTAATGAGGTTTGTGTGTCTCTGGCTAAAGACTGATGAAATAACCTGCTAATCTCAGTACTGTGACCAAAAACCTCAGTGATATAGTAGTTTATCCGTTTCATATGAAGAGATTAAATTAGAGAGTCTAAATAAATTAACAAAAATGTAACTGTTGTTTACCACCTGGGTCTGCACTGAGTAATGACACAGGAATTCCCTGCTGCTAGTCACATTTACAACATTTACACTGCAAACTGTACTGGAAAGGGATAAGCAAACTTCTTCAAATGCATAATTAGAATTTTCCTTCTGGAAAACTAATCTTGTGAATCTGCTTATTTCTGAGCTTCTTTAGTAGAAGGAAGCCTTTACTGTATTGCTTGCGCATTATAAATCCCCTTTGATGGAAAAAAATGAAAGAAATGCAAACTAAGAGAGATGCATTTTATAGACAAAAAAACTTTTTCGTATACTGAGTTGTATAATTGAAGTCTATCTTGACTAAAGAAGTTACTCTACAAGTTTTTAAGGTTGTAGGCTATTTTCCCTTGTACAATTCAATAGCTCATTACCAGTTAAATATCATTGTATTATACTGTAAATAGATCCAGTGTTCTGGAAGAATTCCACAAGAAGAAAATGCACTTATGGGATATCCTCTACAGCTAATGGATCTTTATTTTAATGGCATAAACATTGCCTTAAATCTCTTTCTGCATTAATGATAAATTGATCATTAGTGCAAAATAAGTGAGAATTAAAAATGGCTTCTAATAATTTATAGCTGATATTGATTTTGCTGGAATGTTTCAACAATAAGGTAGAGCCCAGGCCTTTGACTTGAGTAAATTCCATTCAGGTCAGTGGGATGTTTGCTGAAACAACCTGTCCTTCAACCCTCACTTTGTGGGTTTTGACCACTGCCTGCATTTTGGAGCTTCAAAGTCTGTGGCAACACATTGCTCTTGCACATGGTTTAATTAATAAACCTTTGTATAATTGGAATTTTAGTGTAGATGTTCACTCTTAGCCAAAGGATTGTTACTTGTTGTCCCATGCAATGCAAGTGCATCAAGGGTAGGAGTTTTATTGAGTGAAGTGCCCTGATGTGAGTTATGATAATTAACTAATCTTAGGTGTGGAGGTCTCTGAAAAGAAAGTATTTGAAAGAAGATTTGTTCAGTCCCAACTGAAAAATAGTGGCAATGAAAAGGCATTTAACTTCTTTAAACTAAGACCACAAAAATTATGAAAGGGAACATCATTTTAAAGATGAAGTAATTTTTTTACAATATCATTCTTTAATTTTCATAATGTTCCCTTTTTTTTTGTCATTACAAATAATTTGACAGCGTTTCATGTTACCAAATGAAAAAAAAAAAAGGGGTTCACTGTAAGTCTTTTTTTGGTTCCACTGCTTTTGCTGCTTTATAAAGTGCTTTGATATATCTGGATGAGAAGAACTGCATCAGTACTAAGCATTTTTAAACAAAGCAGCCACAGATCAGTAGCATATACTGTACCAACTCCTCTAACAAAACAGCAGTTCTGAGAGAGGCAGGGATATGGAAAAAAACGTGATAATTCATATTATGTGATTGTCTTCCTCCAGTGCATGGCATAATTCTGATTGAAATTACTGGCAGTACTTTGTGTGCATCAGAGGAAAAACAGCTCCAGGAACTGACATCCTGTGAAATGTGGAAGAGCTATTATAGGCTGGTGGTTCAATACAGTGGTTTCTGAAACCGTCCTGACAAAACCCATAAGCTTTTTCTGCGTAGTAATACTCAACTCTGTAACCAAAGATGGTCAGCAGACCACCCATCTTTTCTATTCAAATTTATGACAGCTTTAGCACGTGCAAAGATTCAAAGATCAGGTTTCAGACCATGATCCTTTTCAGGGCCCCATTCTTCTCATTTTACTTGTTAGAAACAAAATTAGATCCAAGGGTGTTAAAAGAAAGCTGCTAGCTTTCTAAGCCTTTAAAAATATGTATGCATTGCACATTTTTTTCTCGGAGTA
The DNA here is from genome assembly GCA_013397795.1 of Orthonyx spaldingii. Taxonomy (NCBI): domain Eukaryota; kingdom Metazoa; phylum Chordata; class Aves; order Passeriformes; family Orthonychidae; genus Orthonyx; species Orthonyx spaldingii. Next base: position 359,431 of record VZTJ01006161.1, on the reverse strand, counting down.
CATCTTTTATTATGCACTGCAGTAAATAGGTAAAATTAGGCAAGTTTTGATAGATCCATGAAATTGCAGCTGAGAAGTCCTGGATTTTCTTTCCTGTTACAACCTGCTTTTAAAGATAAGCTGGTTGTGACTCTTCATTTTAATTACATAGCAGGCACTTTCTTTTAGCTAGGAATTTTTTTAATGTAATTCATTAAAAACTAAAACACAGGTATGAATAAAATTATTTTCTGTTTCCAATCTCTTGATATTTGCAGCCATAATTTGCATATATGCTAAGGAGAACAAGCTTGGCCAACGAAGTTTCTTTATGGTGATAATGTTTTCCCATACAAATTGTCCCTTTAAGCAAAATTGATCAAATATTTACAGGATTCCCATCTATCTAGGTATAAAAATTGAGGGAGGCCCACGCTTCCATAATTATTACAAACATTGGCATTCATCAGGAAGCGATCTCAAAGTGCTTTAAACAGAGCATTGGCTTTAAAGTTGCACCGAATATTCTTGTTAGAGCTTTATAGACACAAACTTGTAGGTGGAGAAGACTTAATCCCGCAGTGTTCTGATGAACAGTGTTGGAAGATGAAAGCCTTTGGAACCTTTCAGCACTGGTGTGAAGGGTGTAATTCCACCAAGCCTTACTCATGCAAATACCCTTTACCTTTGGGACTGGTGATACTGACCCAGCTTGCCAATGAGCCGGCAAACAGCAAATGCTTCGTGGTGATTTGTCCAAGGTTGCACTTGGAAAAGCTGTGGCAGAGGTGGGTGTAAAAGTTCCATGCTTTCCATACTACTGAAGAGAAGTGCGGGATCATGTTTTAGAGGCAGGGGTGGTACCTCACCTGATAGTCCAGCCATCAATCCTCACAACAGGTAATTCCTATTGCAGTGCCACTGGAGGAGAGGTGTGCCACTAAAATGCAGATAGCTGTCCCCACTTGAATGCCTCCCCAAAAGTCTGTTTTCTGTATTAGAGTCCCCTATATTTGTCCTTAAGGAAAGAACAGAATGTATATATCATCAGATATCGTCTCTCTTTAAGTTAATTACCTTTGGCTTCTGTAGTAGCTTAATTTTTCTTGCCCTATCAATAGGCCTGCTGAAAGGAGTACTACACAAAGGGTTTTATCTGTGTTATTGATTGGCTAGAAAGTGATGTGTTTGGGACTATTGGAGCTTCTCCAGTGAGTATTTATTTACATTGGGGGGAAAAAACCCCCGTCAGTATTACTTAGGAAAAAAAAACCAAACTAAAACTTTCATTTAACATTACAAAAGAGAGTATTGCTTAATCCCTGAAGTAGGAAATTGCTTTTCTTCATGATCCATTGCTTTCATACTGTTTCTGGCTGCTGGTGCTGAAGGAAAGAAAAACTGTGTTCTCACTCTGTTTTCACTGTATCCGTTTTCTTATCCTCTAAAAAAAAAAAAAAAAAAAAAAAAAAAAAGGGAAGAAAAATTTGGCTGCTAATTTGTTGTAGAAGTAAATACAGGGAGGAGAGAGCCTGGGTATGAAAAGACTTTTTTGTCTCAAATGGGCGTTTGCAAATATGGAAGCAGAGTACAATTTTATGTGGAACTCTGAAAAGAGGAGATTAAGGATTTGAAGTAGTATATCAAAGCTGAAGTATATGAGCTATTGCTGTTCTTTGAGATGCCGTTATGGTTTTATGCCTAAATTCAGCAGCATGTTCATGCAAAATGAATGTTGCTAAGGGATGGTTTTTTTTCTTGTGTTCTGATCTTGTACATATACAGAGAGAAAGAAAATGGCAATTAGAAGCAAAAGGCATAACTGGCTGAAAATGATGGTATTTTGTTTCACCTTGCTTAAGACTCATTCTTTTTGGTAAAGGCACCTATTGTTTTATTGTTTCTAATATCCACTATAAAACTGTAGTGTGTTACATCTCAGTGCTGGAAAACACAAATGACTGCAACTAAGGAATGATTATTTAGCTTTGGAAGTTACAGTACTTAATTAATGGTTCCCTGACATTGTCAGGACAGGTCACAGAATGAATTTTAGTCTAATTGTAAGTTAGCAGCAGTGGTTTTAAATTTTCCCCTAGGAACAGCAGTAGAAGTTGTATTTTGTCTTTTCCTACCAGTGGTGTCTCCTGTTTACTTTTTTAATCTGATTGCTTTCTTGGGTTTTTTTAAATCCATTTAGTCTTTCAAATCGTAATCAGAGGTTGTGCCAGTAAAATAGCAGTCTGCATATAATTGTGATAGCAAATTTTTGAGACTGATATGTCACAGAAGAAGTACATGCAGGTTTTATTTTGAGTTTTAGCTTGTGCTAGCTATATGAGGAAAGTAGCAAGACCACACCATATGCCCAATAAAAGCTTCATTAGAAAGGCATTAGTAGATTAATCCAACTTACTCTGCGGTTTATTTTATTTAGAATGTAATAAGGTAAGTTCATTAGTTTGCAGTCTTAATGTTTTCTACTGTACCTCAAAGCAACCAGTAACAATTCCACTGAGATTCCCCAGATCTCACTAACACCTGTCAAGATAAACACATGGCTCTCTGGGGGAATCACCTTGGCAACATAACTGAGGGAATCTAGGAAAAAAGTAAGTCTTTCACACACAAAAATAGTGTTACACAGTCTAAACTTGATTAATGATTTTTTCCCATGCCTCCAAGGTCATATATCTTTCTAAAGTAGAAAAAAAAAGTCAAATCAATCTCTGAAGAACAAATATTTTGGAATGTACAATACTGCATCTGAAATGTATTTTAAAGAACTTGAAGGATGTAGAATAATTATGCAATTTGAATTGAGCCTCAGAAAGGCTGTCTGAGACCAGCAATTCAGTCTCCATCCCCCTAGGGCTAATATATTAGATTACAAGGATTATTGTAGTGGCAGTATTTGTGCCACTACATTTAAGATTATGTCAGCATTTTCATTTTAAACCTATACGTTCAGAGGTTCATAACTCAGCTATAGGAAATTTGCTTGGCATTACAAATGTGTTCTGCACAATGGTGACACTTTTTCTGGGGGGAAAAAAAAAAAGAGAAAGAAAGAAAGAAGCTTAAAGCTAAATAAGTATTTTGACATTTTCAAGTTATGACTGCCAAAAGTTAATGCTGTCTTCTTGCAACTCTGCTTTTTACATTTGGTTCCTTCTACAGCTGACTTGTAACACTGCTGCTGTCTGGAGTCTACAGCAATGTATTGCACTGGACAGAGAGTACATGGCTGTACCTTATCCCTTTCTTTGCCAAGACTGAAGCAGGACTAACAGGTTCAAGGAAGGCAGGAGGTGGAACTTCACTGAACATCCTCTTCTCGACCAAGGCCAGAAAAGTGAGGGGTGTTGTGTGATGTTCATGACTCATAATGAGTGATATCTTAGAAACCCTGTCAGCAAAACCTGCTTTAAAATGCACTCCTGAGTTTAGGTGCTCACAAACATCATTTAGGGCTCTCTTGGCTACCCACCAAAGAAAAAAACAAAACAAAACAAAAAAACCCAAAAAACCCAAAAAAAACCAAAACAAAACAAAAAAAAAAACCCCAATCAACTTTGCCTTGCAAGGTCTTTAAACTGAATATCCCTATTTTGTGGCTGTTGCACTATGAGTCTATTGTGAGCTTTTCCATTTAGTTATTGTGCATGGTAAACATATCAAGGGCTGCAAACAACTCAGTAATACACACATTTTCCTATTTCTGGAGGCCTTTATCAACAAATAGGCTTTGCATATGCTTCATGTGCTTGTACTGGATACAAAAGAGCACAATACTGGGTTCTGTTATTGGCATTTGTCATGAAACTTCTTGATGACTAATTTGCAACCTATTTTTGTGGTGGCTCGTTTTTCATCCCTAGCTGGAGTATTTGCTGAGGAGTTCAAATCAGCAGCATTCACAAGCTGTACCAGGGATCTCTCTTTCCTGTGGCAATGCAGTGCCAACTCCTGCAGCAGCACTGGGAGAAATCAGAGAGAATTTTGCAGGTTCTGCAGCAGCAGCCTAATTGCCAACGGAATTAACTACTCATGTGGTAGCCCAGAGAGAACATGGCTACAGACTGTTTGCTACAGCACTACAAATCTCTTCAATGCCTCTATGTATATACAAGTGGACTTGGCCTTAATTACTGTGGCTGTAGATTGGTGTTAGAAATATTTATGTCACGTTAGATAGGAAAAAAAAAATAAAAGATGACATTAAATGGCATTGCAGCACTGGGAGCCAGCAAAAGCCAACCCCCAGTGCATTCTGAGCCATCCCCCTCAAGCCAGGTGAAACCAGGGCTAACACAAGTAAGGATGGACAAATTTGGCAAAGTGCCCCGATGACTTATGGATCAACCAGGGCTGTTTCAGACCAACAGGGACCTCCTCTTCAAAGTCAAAATTCCCCACTGGAAAATGTTCTCCACGAGTGCCTTCGGTTCTAAATTGAAAAGATCTGGCTTATGTGCATGGTTTCAATGAAATGAAGCAAAATGAAAATCAGCTTTGTTTTTGACAGGAAGGGATAGAGAGAAAGAGATTACTTTATACACACAGAGTCAAGAAACATTTATTATGAAGCTTTAAGCCTATCTGGATGGACAGAAAGACTTATTAACTGTACCAGGAATTGTTTTGAACTATGCATAGAGAGGGAATAGCTGCACTACAAGGAAAGCAGCCTAAGTATTTCCTTTGTAAGCTCTCCTTTCTTACTTGGTCACCAAACTTGTCAATTTCTGTGCATTTTATGGCTGCACAAATACTCCATCCATCCCCCAGAGTCATATTTTTCACCAAGTCTTCAAGTAGTTCATATGATAAAGTTTATTGACTTTTAAAGTAAACCGTTCCTGCCCTAGGTTATGTAGGGTTAGGACATGAACTGGACATGGATGGCTGGCCTTGGTTCAGTATCTTGCAATTAACTGGCTTTTGAAAGGAACATTCTCTGCTGTTTAAAAGAGGAAAGTTACCACCTCCAATGTTATCACACATCAGTAAAAGAAGTACTGGAAGATACTGTGAATAGGTCATTAAATTCAGCAGTGTTTATAGTGGTAAGAGGAAACATTAGCTTGACTGTTTTCTTCTCTAAGCCTCTGTCTGTGGGCTGGATAAACATAAATTCTGGTCTGTTTAATTGTAATCACAAAATGTCCATGTGTTTTCCAATTAAGTGAGATTCCAGGCCTAGTAGTGGAGAAAAGCTCTAATGTAAAACATAGGTAGTGTGTTAAAGCTGTGCATAGTTAATTGCATAGTATTCCTGTAATACAAACAAAGATTTGTGGAGGTGTTTTGGGTTGTTTATTTTTTTTATTTTGCTGAACAGCACTTGAGCTTCAGGAATTTAAGAGTGGATGCTGCAACACTAAGTGCAGGACTAACTAGAGGTGGCCAGAGGAGCCTCGTTCCGTAAGGTGGCACTTGACCAAAAGGAGCCCTGAATTTATCTGACAACTTCTGCTGGCCAAAGGCATGGTCTGCACTTCAGTTTTGCTGGTGTTGCTGAAGTTGTCCATCTTAGCTGATATATCTGTACTGCTGCAGGGAGATATGGTCATACCAGCAAGAAGTATCTGATTTTATCTGAGGAAGTAATGTAAACTATACTCATTGGATTATTTTTTTTTTTTTTAATAAATTTTCTTTAGGAGCATTTGGTGTTTATAGCATAATGACACTAGAAAAAATCAGGGAAAGACATGTTCTTACAACTAAGGATATTCTCGCTCAAAAATTTAGGAGCTTGCTGGTATTAATAGAGTTTGTTTGGTGGAAATACCTTGGTTAAAAGTCACATTTACTACTCCTGTGATCAGGGTAAGTGTTAAATGGGACTAACATCACTGAGCTAAGTTCTTGAAGTACTAAAAATTTTCTTGTGAACACTTCAGTTCACTTTCACACTTTATTTGCTATGCCTGCAGTGGAATATTTATTTGTTTACACAAACTCTTGTTCATTGCCTTCTTTTGTACCACTTCTTCCTTCTTCAAGTGAACCTTCTCAGGCTGATACTGGCATGGTGGTTGTGTTCGGAGTACTATTCTGTGCCCTTGGGTATTAAAATCAGATTATTTCAACTTCAGTGGGTCCTCAGCTAACAAAGATTCCTACTCTTATGTCAGCAGGGGGTAAAAAAGGCAAGCATTTAAAATAAGAAATGCTGCTTACCTTCGGTTTTCATAGTGTTTACTTGCAGAAGATTTGAACTGACTTGTCATTAAAATGCCTAACTCCCAAATGCCAAAACACCAAATTAAACTTTTTTAAATAGAATCACAGAAACATGGAACCATTTAGGTTGGAAGAGACCTTAAAGATCACCATTAACCTGCGCTGTCAAGTCTGCCACTGAATTGTGTCCCTAAGTGCCACACAGAATCCTGGAATGGTTTGGGTTGGAAGGGACTTTAAAGATCATCTCGTTCCAACCCCCCTGCCATGGGCAAGGACACCTCTCACTATCCCAGGGTGCTCAGAGCTCCATCCAGCCTGGTCTTGAACACTTCCAGTGATGGGGCATCCACAGCTGCTCTGGGCAACCTGTGCCAGTGCCTGATCACGCTCACAGTGAAGAATTTCTTCCCAATATCTAATCTAGATCTCTACAAGTCTTTTAAGTACTTCCAGGAATGATTAATTCACCACTGCTCTGGGCAGCCTGTTCCCCTCGGGCAACCTGTTCCAATGCTTGACAACACTTACAGAAATTTTTCCAAATATCCAATCTAAACTTTCCATGGCGTGACTTGAGGCCATTTCTTCTTGTCCTATCACTTGATACTTGAGAAAAGAGACCAACACTCACCTGCAACCTCTTTTAAAACAAAATATGCAAAAAGTATAATTATCTGACTACCAGGATTTGCTTTAAATCTGAAAAAAGTGTTATCAGTTTGCTGAAAACACATAAAAATTGAGCAGGAGAGGATTTTTCTTCCTGGAATGTCCCTCTTTTGCCTTCCTGTCTCCATCTTGCTTTCATACACACTTCCTTCTTCACCTTCCTGGTATTCTTCAATCTCTTAATTTTCTCTGCAAATTAATTCTCTCCCATTTCTCAACCTTGCACTGCATTAGATCACCTTTCTCCCTCATGAAACTTGGATAGTCCTCTCTTGCTTGTGGTTCAGAGTGCAGAGCCAGAAAAATCTCAAATGTTGTTAAAATTAGAGCTGCTACACACAAGGCGCTGATCACATTGCCAGATCCAGAAAGGGATGCCTACTTAGAGGGCAGTCACCCCATTCACACCTTAATAGAGTACTTAAGTAAGAGTTAGATGCCTAAATAGCTTTATGAAGATTTGGCCTTTGTGTACTGAACTCTTGGTTTGGATGCACAGCAGCAAAACAATCTATTAATTTAATGATCCCTAAGTAGCATTTAATATCATAATGTAGCACCTAAAATGACCCATTGTAATCTAGGTGATTAAAAAAACCCAAAAAACTTTTCTAAGTAGTCTCCAGGCACAGATTGAAACTAGAAATTTTAGTGGCAGTTGTGTATGTGCACTGCATAAATAATACACATTTAATAGAGTGCTTTAAAACCCCTTTTATCTTCAGTAAAATATTAAATGAAGTACCTGAACATTTTACTCATTTGTCCTTGTTTTTTAAGCACTTTAGGCCTCTTTGGCACAGTAGATGGCAGATGGAGCAAGAATTTAGGTTAAGGCACTCAAACTACGAAGAGTGCTTACACGAAGTCCTTCGGAATCCACACCAAAGTGAGTCTTCAACCAAAGCTGAACAAACTGTGCTTGGGCTGGAAGGGACCTGCGGAAAACCTCTCTCAGCGAGGTTTCACCTAACGGGGAATCCCCCAGCGGGGATGGAACCCTGCTTTCCTGGGTGCCGGCGGGGAAATTCCCACTGTAAGGTAGCACAATGCAGCTCCCGGTGGCGGCCTTAAAACAGCACAGCCGAGCGAAGTTGGTCTAGACGGGACCTGCCAACTGAAATTCTCTCTGAACAACTGCGTTGCCAACTGTATCGTTACACGGCTGGCAGTGCCGGCTTCCTATTTCAGGGGAGTGATAACAATTTTAAGCTCCCCGTCTGTAGGATGTCTAGAATCATTAAGAACAGTCAAGTCGACTACTGCCTGTTTCTAAAACGGCAGCAACATGTGAACGGTTTAATGAAAAACTGGTTCCAGGGAGGGAAATATTTTGTTTCCTGAGTCAGATTGATAGAAAACCTAGTGGTATTTATGGATGAAATTTCCAACACACATTACTTGCATGAGCAGGAAACTTATATCAGGAGGTTTAATTTTATGAGCTGTCGAATCCAGGCTGACGTTTCTTTAAGGTTTCATTCTCTTTTTTCCTTCTTTCCCTAACTCCAAAACTTAGAGAATTCATTGTCTTTTATTTTTTTAGGAGGTGACAGTGCATGACAGCTGAAAGCTGATAGTCTGGAAAATTGGTGTTTCTTCTTTCACACAGAGGCTTTTGGAGACAAGCTGGAAAAGTCACCGCCTTCCTCCTAAGCTGCCTTTCCCTCTGGCGAGCCAGGAGTGTTGCAGGGTGGCCCCCGCCCCGCAGGGGTGCCAGGGTGGGTGCGGGCTTCCTCCGGGGAGTGTGTCTGCCCTTCCAGGGAGCGCAGGAAGGGCTCGAGTACTGGCACTGCTACTTTCTTCACTGCGCTAAGGCTTTGTTATAATTTACCTCGGCGTCTTGGCAAAACTTTGCGTGGCGAGGCTGTGATGCGACGCGTTCAGGTGGGCAGGGGTGTGCCCAGCACCGCCGGCGGGGCGGAGCAGGACTTGCCGCTTTCTCGCCATTGCTCCGGGGTTTCGGGGTCCCTTCGTCGCCGTGTGCGGCCCCCGGCACGACCCCGGTGAAGGGCGTTTCTCTCCGCCCTGGGCTGAGCGGAGCCGGGGCGAAACGCCTTTCTCGTTCCTCAGCCCACGCAGCCGAGCAAAGGTTGCGACTTCCCTTCGCACCCGCGGGAATTAGCGTCTCGGCAAATTGCAGCGGTTTTCGTTTAAATTAAGGCGAAATGTTTTTTTAAAAAAGACAAAAAAACCAAACCAAAAAAAAAAACCAAACCCATTCTCACACCCACCGCTCGCCCTCTCCCTTTCACGCATCCGCACCCCGCGCCCATGATCTCATGCTGCTGAAGGCATGGCACAAGATCTACGGCAGGCTGGGAGCGGGGGATGGAGGGAGGGAGAGGAGGGCCGGGAGTGTGCGGCTCGCACACCCTGCTGTGCCCAGGTGCGGTACTGCAGGGGCTGCGCCTCCGCGCCCGGGCCCAGGGGGCGCAGCACCCGCCGCGGGGCGACGGGCTGGCCCTTACAACACCGACCCTTGCCTTTCAAACGTGACAGCGGTTCCCATGGCACCCTCGGCTCTGTGTGTGTGGGGGGATGAGGGTGGTGTAGCGTAGCCCTCCCCGCTGTTTTGGGGGTAGGTGTGGGGCGAGCGCCGCGGCGGGGCCCCGCACCCGGGGGGCGATGCGGGAGCTGCCGGCGCCGCCCTGCAGCTGCGGGAGAACGGGAGGGCTCAGCCCAGAAAGGCTTTTTTGCATCCCAGTTTGCGGCCGCGGCTGCGGTGGGCGGCCGAGGTGCGGTAGTTGAGAAAATCCCGGTAACTCTTTGTTCGGCGCCGTGTGTGTAATTACCGGATAATCACAGCCGGGGCGCGAATAGACATCTATTTGGAGAGAAACATCTGATGGGCGAAGTTTAGGCCAATTAAAAGACCCCGAAATCGTTCTTTTTAAGATGAAAGTGGGTTTTCAAGACACCGGTACCTCTGAAGTATCGGAGGAGGGGAAGTGCTCCCGCCGTGCTGCTGACTCTGCGGCGCGGGTGGGAAGGAGAGGCGTGTGAGAGTGTGTATGAGTGTGAGTGTGTGTGTGAGTGTGTGTGTGTCCCCTCCACACCGCCCGAGCCGCGTTCTGGCAGTGCGCGGCTCCCGAAAGGCTGAGGAGAGGCAGCGCGACTGTGTGGGAGCTGAACTCAGCCTCCCTCTTTAACATAGGCTCGTCCTCTGCATTGCATCCAAGCCTCAGCGATTTGCTGTTCGGGGACTGCAGATTTGCATAGCCCTGCTCCTCGCAAGCATGCTTATTTTTATTTTATTTTTTTTTTATTTTTTTTTTCCAGCTTCTTTCATAAGGGTGCACTATTCTCCCTGAAAACCTCCTCGGGTGTTACTGTCAATAGCCAGACCACTGAGATTGCCGGAGCAGCCTGATTATTGTCTGGCGGCGTGTGCGAGTGTGTGAGTGTGTGTTCGCGAGTGTGAGGAGTGTGTGTGCGCGCCGGGAGAGAGCTCGCTCGGTGAGGGCTCACCAGTTTGGAGATGAATGGAGGGAAGAGCAGCAGTTTGATTTTTCTCTGCTTTCCCAACGCCGGCTGATGGAGTGGCATCCCCTTTTTTCTTTCTTAGCAGAAATGTGGCATGATTGGCTGCACTGTGGATTACTGAGGATGGGAGAATGCTTGGCATTCTCGTAGCCCTTGCAACTGTGGAGTATTGTTAATGAGCACCAGCCCCGGGAAAGCTGAAACTAACGATTGTTTGGGCGCGGGGCTTTTCCCCACTTCCACCTCTTTGCGAAGGCTCTGAACTGCCTGGATTCTCTGACTATGTCTTGGATTGTTTTGGGTAGAAGAAGACCTGGAGAAAAGGATCCTCACAGGCTTTCCCAAAGGGAAGAGATGGCTCGCCTGGTGCCGTGAGCTGCAGCCAGCGCCGTGTGCGAGTGTACGAGCGCCTCTGCCCAAAGTTTGCCTCCCTTGCTGTGGCTGCCGCTCCTCCCGAGGACGCCGCGGGCCGGCTCGCCGCGCACCGGAGCATGGGGGGGCTCCTGAGGGGCAGCCCGGAGCCGGGCCCCGCCAGCAGCGGCAGCAGCAGCGCCGGCGGCCGCTTGGCCCTGCTCTGGATAGTCCCGCTCACTCTCAGCGGCCTCCTTGGGGTGGCGTGGGGCGCCTCCAGTTTGGGCGCTCACCACATTCACCATTTCCACGGCAGCAGCAAACATCATTCAGTGCCTATCGCTATCTACAGGTCACCGGCTTCCTTGCGAGGCGGACACGGTGGGTTCGGGAGCCGCTCGGTCCCTGCGCGGTCGGGGGCGCGCCGCCCCGCAGAGGTCAGCCGCGGGCTGCGGGACCCCCGGGCCGGGGCTGCGGCGGCGCTCGGGGGGAGCACGGCGGAGAAGGGCTGGGCCGGGGGCCGGTCCCGCCGGGAGCTCCTGTCCCGCTGACTCCCGGC
>VZTJ01006161.1:321542-348162 GCA_013397795.1 Orthonyx spaldingii | reverse complement strand
GGATGGGCGGGGGATGCTGCCGGGGCCGCCGGGCATCCCCTGGGGCCGGCGGCGTGCCCGTGCCCTGCGCCCCGCGGGGTCGCTGGGGGGTCCGCGGGCGCGGGGCAGACGCTGGAGCGGAGGCTCTCCCTGCCCCGCCGCAGAGGGAACCGCCTGGAATCCCAGCCTGCAGCTGCGGCCCCCGGCTGGGAGCGCCCCGCCGTTCGTTCCCCCATCGGTCCCCTCCCTGCCCCAGCGCGGGGACACACGCTCCGGGTAAGCCGCCCCCACGGTGGAGGAAGGGCAGGGCAGGGCAGGGTGCCCGGGGACCCCGGCGCGGAGCGAGGGGCGGGGAGGGAGCCGGTGCGCTGCTGGAACCGCTGGTGATGATCGTGCTGCTTCCAGTTCATTACCTTGGTCGAAAGTCGATGAACTAAAGCAAAGGTCAGCTCATTACGCTGGGGATCGGGGGAGCGGTAAGCGCTGACACTGAGCGAGGCAAGTGATGCCCACTGTAGCGGGCAGCAGAGGGACGGAGATGGAATTCTTTCCAGGTGCAAATACGTTTTGCTTAAGAACGACAGTGCTCCGGTAGTTAGTTTCTGAAGTGACAGGAAGCTGCTTCAGTGCCTTTTGGAGAGCCCCGTGCAGTTCTCTTTCTTTTTGCACGCAGACTTGCGAGAACCTGCACATCGGTACATGCAGAATAGGTGTGCATACAAATGTTCGGTGGTACCAAAAGCTGTCACAGAAAGCAAAACACCAGACTGCGTTTTAAGGATTCAAAGCCTCCCTTTGTCTCCGAGGGAGGAAGAGAAGATAAAGAAACACCCTTGTTGGTTTCTGATTAGATTATACAGCTTCATCTTTCTTCATTTTCTCATCTTGCCTTGCTTCATTTGCACGACCATGCGATGTCATTTACAGGCTTTGCAAAGTAAAAACCAGATCTTGTACTTAACCTTTCCTTCCCTGTGCAAGATGACCTAGTTGCAGGCACGATGTAGTTAGGAATTACTGGATTTTTTTCAGTGATTAACAATACTGGTATTGGTGGAAATGGTAGCATTGTTTACCTGAAAATTCCCACCTTGTGCTGAATACCCTTTGATACATAACTGCTAGAAAAGATGAACTGCACAAAAATGTCTCTTCTTCAGCATTTTGTTATTGTTTTTTTTAAAGTTATATGACTGGTCCAATTAAAAACAAAGCAATTGAGAAATTCAGGCCACCACTCATCTCTGTAGTGCACTTGAGGCGGTGCAAGATTGAGAATGCTGCATGTTCTGTAATGTGTGTGCTAAAAGGAAGAACTAAAGATGTGTGTGTGTGTGCACATATATGTATGTGCTGATTATTCTCTCAATTTCTGCCCATATGGGGATACCATGTAGGGTATGCTTGCTGTTTGTTTGAGGCAAGGCTAAAAGGATGAGGGGAAAGGAAACACGATTGTAGGGGTACCAGCTATGATTCCTTAGAAAGCATTTTAAAACCGCACCTTTTGCCAGTTTTTGAAAACATTACCTTGGACCCAATCAAAGGGTGATGTGTAAAAAGGCAGCTTTCTCAGAAGAAATAAGTCTTGGTAAAGCAAATGAAATGTGAAGAGGTGGAGCTGCCACTTAAGGACTTCATAGGGAAGCCCAGGAGCCTCTCCAGAAGTTAAGTAGATGATTTTATGAAAAGAGGGATGTTCTCTGTCATAAGGCAGCATTTCAGAATGTTTACTTGATAACTCTAAGTGTCTTTGCTTTCCTGTGTTTGTGAGAAATTCTGCTATCTGACAGCATTTTAAAGCATTTAATTCCTTTCATTATTAATTCTTCAGAGAGGTGTTCCCATTTGCTTCTGTAAGTCTGACGGGGATACCATGTAGTCGGGCTGAGCAGTGTTGGACACAGTTCCTGTGGAGCCCAACACTGCATCTCTCAGCATCAGTCAGAGGGAGCTGGGTGAGGGAGAAGGGGGTGTGTGTGTGTTTGTTCCTTACCTGCTGTGCTCCAGTGTCCCTCGCCCCTGTTGACTTAGCCAGGTGAGAATCTGCTTCTCAGGCTTGTTTCCTTCAGCATTAGCTCCATTCAGTTTTGCAGTTATTTTCTTCTAGCCTAACACAAATGTACATAAAAGATTGCAGTTTTTGTGGTGACTTCATAGCAGCTTTTTTTGTTACTTTGTCAGCTTTCTGTAGCATCATACCTGCTAAAAGTGGAAAAGAGCTTTTAGGACAGGTCAATTAGTCGATCCCAAATGGAAGCATTGCTCTCTAATATTGTGGGTTAGAAGTGTGAAAGGAAGGAGAAATGATCACTTTGTTCAGGCACTCAATAAACGTCACCACAGTCCTCAGACATCCACTCCCTTCCCCTTTTCCCCTGGCACTGGCTAGCCCTGACACCCCCATCCTCTTGGGTTTAATTTTTTTAGTATTTCACTTTTGCTTGAGCCAACCCAATTTCAGCTAGTAGTATAAGCAAAGCCAAAAGCCCAGCATGGTTGGATTCCTTCCATTTCTTTTAAAAAACCAAACCACAATCTTGCTGCTAACATTCTCATCAGGTAATTTTGCTGGGATTTTGCTTAGTAGTGTGATCTCATGTGGTTTTAGTGGACAGTATTGTGCCTCACAGAGACATAAACAGAATTCCAACCAAGCAATTAGCTCACTGTATTAGACAGAAAGTAGTTCAGCACACAGTCTTTCAATACACTAAAAGTCAAAATTAAACATCTTTCAAGCTTGACCAAATGATTTTTCAATTTTGCTTTCTGACTCTCATTAAACTCGGAAGGGTGAAAGATGGCTGTAAGATTTGAAAGTTTAACCACAGAAAGGACTAAGAAAATAATTCTGTGGACGGTGACATCAGCAGTGTAAAGAGAAGGACAGAGACGAGAGAGACTGATATTCACAAACATAAATCATACCCTGCTCAGCCCTCACCAGTGGTCTCTTGTAGCATGCGGTTTGTTTGATGATTTATGTCCATACCTACTTGATCAATTTATGAAGGTGCCTATTGCTTTTGTTATAGCTGTATCTACCACGAAGTCTGTTTTCAGGGGTTTTTTTTGAGTAGATAGAATAGTTCATACTCTAGATTACAAAAGCAGGGATGGTCCATGGCAAAGCCCATATAAAAGGAAAGGGATTGCAACCTCCTCAGTAGCTTTAAATGAAGAAAGGCTGTTTCTTTAGGAGTCCAGGGACATGATGGATCACATGTGAAGGGAAAATTGCATGTTGAATATGTTAAAAGTGTAGCCATATGGATGGCTGTCATCATCCTCATTCACTCCTGCCTTCCTGCAAACACTCCTCTACTGTCTACTCTTGTATGGCTCCACAATTCCCTACAATTCAGTTCCCAGACGACAACTACAGTGTGTCTACTTCTGATTGCTTCTTCTTTCTGTGCTCTCAGGATCTTGTTGAGGCTAAATACAAACTGATTCTGAGTTTTTTTGGTTTTTTTTTTTAATTTGTAGGAATAGGAGCCATGAGGTGAATAATGAAATCTGCATGTTGGTATGTGCGTGTGCTTGGAAAGAAAAAACAAAAATGGGGAGGGAACAGGACCCACATGTTCATGGGCAGAACAGAAAGAGCTGAGCTCTGTGTGTAGTGGGACTTGTGCCCTTTAGGGCCTGAGTTAACTTGGTGCCAGAAGAGATTTGATTCAATGAAGCTTAGGACGAACATATGGGGCCAGTGGTTTAGGAGGAGCAGAGACAGTCTGAAGTAGACAGAATGGGGTTCTGGGAACAGACCTTAAGAAAGTGGTAGTTTGGGTTGGTGCTGGGGACTTTTGTGGTGGAACACTAGAGAGATTTAGGAGGTTGAGCTTCAGCAGCAAAGTTCCTGAGCAGGAAGGAGGGTTTGTGGAAAATGAGAGTTTTGAGGAATAAAAGTTGGCATGTTTTGGAGCTGCCAGCTGAGGATGGTGTGTTACCACAGCACATCCACTCCTCCAGTGTTTTCCATCCAGAACATGATGTGGCAGCAGGGACATGCATATTGCTCTCCCACTCCCGAGCTAGGCCAGCTTCTTCCAGGCTCTGCTTCACCACTGCTGGTGGAGCTCACGTGCACTGGATGCACCTACCTGGTGTGCGTTTGGAGAGACTTCTCAGCAGAGTCTCCAGCTCACTGCTCCTGGAATACCCAACAGTAGCCTGCTCAGGCAACCTTTGTTCAGGGAAAATGCCTGTTGAACTCCACAGGAGTCTTCACCAAATACGAACTGCAGGAACAGAATTACAACACTGCAGTGAAATAATTTATATCACCATTGTGAAAAATGTGATCAAAACAACTTTGAAAGATATCCCTATGATGTATAGAAATCATTTTATTTTTGTAAGAAAATCCCAATTATTAGTGTAGGTCAAAATAATTTTGTGGCCTTTTACTATTTTTAAAAATATGTTATTTTGGTATAAAATTGTTATTTTGGTATATAAAGGTGATAAACCAAATAGTTGTAGGGATTAGGGTAAATGAAATGGCATTTTCAATTACAACATGCTTATGTTGCACAAAAGAATTATATTTTAATTAAAACATCAAATGTAAATGTTTCCAGATGTTCAAGCATTGTTACTCAGTGTGATGTTAGAGGTAGGGGTGAAAAAGTCTCATTTTCATCTTATAATTTCCTTTTTTAATGTTTTTTTTTAAACCTGTTTGTATATCACAATCTTTTTAAATGCTTCTTTATTCATTCACAGATTTCCAAACACATACTAGTTCTCCTGCTCTGAGTACTTCATACACACAACTGAGACATTTTCATGTTTTAAGACTGTAAAGCCTAGCAGCTTTCTCAATGTCTTTAAATTGTAGAAATTTTATATCCCCTCTCAAAATTTCCAATATGCTCCATCAGTTATTATCCCCATCAGCTGCCAACGTATTAACATCGGTTGCAATGGAATGAATAACAAAGCAATTTCAGTCAGTGTAGTGGTTAATTGGCTGTGTAGCTGGATATGCATATCAGGAATTGGGGTTTCTATATTATTATTTCTGTCAGTGTGGCTTGTCAAGGAGGCACACAGTCTTCAGCAGGATTGGGGACAGTCTGCAGCACTGTAATCAAAAGTGGAATGTTGCCCATGGATTTCTGATAAGCATCTTTATACAAGTCCCACTGCCTTGGTACATGCATAGCTATTGATTGACTGGGGTGCCTTTACAAGAGCTAAATAAATAACAACACTGTTGTCACTTATCAGCAACACCACTTTTGCCTCAGCCTGTGGTAACCATGTTTTTTAGATTTAAAGCATGTTCTATTGTCTTTTAATCAAATGCTGTTTGAAATAAGTTATCAGAAGAAATTAATTTAGCATTCAATGCAGCATACTTCCCGCTGTTTCTAATTTTCAAAGATGGATTTTTTTTCTCATAGTGGAAAGTTGACCACTGAAGAGTCTTTTGTCTCTTCATTTTACTCCAAGGGAGAACTCTGTAGACAAAACTACTATGCCCAATGTGTTTTAAGCACAACAAGTTCTGCAGTCCTAATATTTTCTTCCCTTTCTCACCCAAGTGGCCATTACCATGGTTAACCATAGGATAATAGGCTTGATTATTGTGATTTCAATGGATCACATAGTGTTGTTCACTGAAATTTGTCTTTTGTCTTTCCTTGGTCAAAGTTTGCAGTAGTTCTTGACCTTTCTGAGTAATCAAGATG
The DNA here is from genome assembly GCA_013397795.1 of Orthonyx spaldingii. Taxonomy (NCBI): domain Eukaryota; kingdom Metazoa; phylum Chordata; class Aves; order Passeriformes; family Orthonychidae; genus Orthonyx; species Orthonyx spaldingii. The sequence goes on along the minus strand of VZTJ01006161.1, from coordinate 342,478 downwards.
ACATCACTGACCTCTTTCTTGTCTTTCCCCAGACTCAGTTAATTTATCTCTCTGTGATTAAGTTTGATGTCCTCATGTCTATCACAGTATCTGTAATGCATTTTTCTAAGCTAACAACTTCCTTTCTGGTTTGTGAATACAGTGTAGGCAGAGCTGATAGATCTCGCTGTGATAATAAGCTGACTTGTGAATGTAGCTGCGATTATAAGGAGAATGGAATAGTCTAATTTGATGAAAGAAAGTTTATTATAAATAAAAACACTGTTCTGTAGAATTGAAAGCAACAAACATGGAGAGGTCATGTACTTACCCTCATTTAGACATTATTTTTCTTCTGACTAGCTACATGGATGTCTGGAAGGGCTTTCCCTGCCTCTTTCTTGTGACTTTATACACATTTGTGCACAAGCACGTGCATGCTCTTACATATCACAGTTGTTCCCTGATAGTGAGAAAATGGTCCATAGGGATGAGCTGAAAAAGAGAGAGTTCCTCTAAGAGTTGAAAATGTTAAAAAACTACTCAGTGACAATATTCATTAACCACAGATGCAACTGGTCAGAACAACAGAATTAATTATTCTCTTCCCCCTTAATTGACTGAAAAAATGAGCCAGTGAAATAAAGTGGAAAAGGATGAGGGAAGAAATAGTACTGCTGGATGTCACTCCAGAGGACTGGGGTAAGGTGGTAGGGAGGGTGCCATGCTTAGGAGCAGTCACCATGTCTGACCAACCCATGGTTATTGAATCACTGTAGAAAAATAATTCTGAATTTCTGAAAGCACTGAAATGGTCAAATCCACCAAAATAGCCCAGATTAAGGGCATGACTGGCTCATGCACTGTAGGTAGCCTAAGAGTCAAAAACCTTTTATTCTGGGGCTTGGTTGACAAAGAAAAGGTGCATATACAATGAGTACATGGTACCAATATACAATGAGTATGAGCTGGGATCCAGAATCCCAGAAGGTCAGACAAGACTGGAGCTGAGGCAGGATTTACCTGGAGGGATGAGGAATGTACATAGTCTTTGGTTTTTTGGGGTTTTTTTTGTACCACATATTTGAAATGTAAGTGGCACAAGGACAAGCCTTCCTTTAAAATCCATATCTAAGTGTTTCCTGAAGAGCTTGCTGCTCAAACATGGAGAGACAAAGGCTCAGCAGCAGCAGATTTGCTCAGATCATTCTGGTGTTCTGGGACCTTAGTGGGGGATGCCCTTGGACAACCACTCCAAAATGACAGAAGTGTTAACACTTTCTTTAGCTCTCTTTTACTGCAGCTGCACATGCAAAGAAATGCCAACGAGTTTCTAAAGCAAGTTGACTGCTTTCTAAATGTGTTCTTTTATCCCTGCATATCTGTAACTGAGGCCTTTTCTAATTTACTTAATTAATTCAGCTCATCTCCATTTGTAGAATAAAGAAGAGAGAGTGACTAGACTTGGAGAAATTTCAAAAAACATGTGAAAGTTTCTCTACCTTGAAGGAGAATCAGATGCAGTCTTAATCTGTGTTTGCACTGCTGAATCACTGGAGTTGGTTGTGTTTCTCAGTGACAGCAGCTCTAGAGCCCTGGGAAGTAGGTGGAGAGGAGATGGGGACAAATTGCCACGGTCTTGGCTCCTCCTGACTGACCAGTGGAGATGAAGAGATATGAAGGAACTGAGTGCTGCAAAAGGCACTGTTTCTAATTGTTGACCCAGGCCTGATTTGATTTTATTGAGGTCAAGCACAGAATTTCCACTGCACGACCAGAATAGTTTTGCCTCTGTCAGATACGATGTGTCTCAAGCACACAACACTTCTGCCCTGGTCCCCCTCCCTAAAACAATGCTGCCTAAAATGTGCACAAAATATTGCAAATAATAATGCAGACACGTGTCTTTTTCAAATGTTTGATGCAGTCAGTGGATGTGTTCACTTTATTTCACATGACAAGAATTATGAGGGAGCTTTCAGCGGATATAATGAATTGCCATATTTATGGAAAACATATGAGCATGAATTGAATCATGCCGTTATTTTGAGTTTGGATAGTCAGTGCCCACAGAGAGGCGTTTAGAAGTTGTTACAAAACAACAGATGTGAGATTAGCCCCTTTGGCTGTGTCTAAATGGATGCGTCCTAAAATCCTGGTGTCCCAGTTGGTCAGAACATTCTGTGGCGCTCATCCAAGCCCCATCTTTCCACTCATCCTCTTCTCAGGCTGGTTTGTGTTTGCAGTTTGCCTTGCTGTGGATTTTAGATCTGCCTGGGGCATGCACCCCAACCCTGGCATTCAGAGCTGCTCTCAAATACTGCTGTTGATTATTCTGAAAAAAAATAGAAATGCTCTGAATGTCCTCTTCCTAAATAATCTGTTATCTCAAGTAAGGCTAGATAGAACATTACACAGGCAAGTGAAGGTGAGGGTAAAGACTACAGTTATTTTATTGCTTGAAAGTTTTTCCAAGTAACTTTTTATTTCTTGGAAATTCTACTGAACTTGCAGGAGTATGACTGCTCCCGTTATGCCTTACCAATTAGAAGACTTTATTTTTCAAGTCCCAAGTCTAAGAAATAGGTTTTGTTGGAAACTGTTGGCTAGAAGGTGTTATGTTTGAGGGTACATAGGCCAAATGATCCTTTTGCTTGTGCTGACTTCTAACAGAAACCCAGTCATTCACTAAGATTTAAGAACAATTTTTATAATGATGATTTTTAACTTTCATGGAGTCCTCTCACATTAGCTCATGAAGCTTCTTTTCACCACTCAGCACAGTCTGACAGCTTTAGCTGTTGTCTGACATGAGTGTGGTAAAATCCACTGTATGGCATTTAGAGGGAGAACTTGGTGAAGAAAGAATAGTAGCAACATTATTTTGCAGCAACAACAACAACAAAAACAAACGTCTCATTTTGAGATGTTTGACTTCCTTAGTGTGCAGAACATTGCAAAACTGCAGTTAAGCATGCAGATAAGAGGAGTTATTGGTCTGCTAAGAAGAACAGTGGCCCATAAATGCCTAACCCAGACACCTCAATTTCAGCAGTAGCTGGCAGTGATTTTGCCAGCTGTATGATTATCTAAATGAAAATGCAACTCCCACATAAGTGTGCAGAAGCTTTGCTTCAAAGAGCCTGAGGTCAGCAAAGAAAATAATTAAACTGGGAAAAACATGTGATATATCTGCTACATATCAATAGAGGCAGTTATTGATGCTGATGTGAATCACAAGTGACTCACCTGAAGATTCTTGAGATCCTATCTGTTCCTTGTGGGATAAAATTTGCATGCCAGGGAACTTACAGACTTTGGAAAGGTGGTTTCAGTGCAGTCAGTGTATCCTATATTGGTTTCGCTGGCATTTGGGATAGCGACGAACGTCAGTGTTTCAGTACAAGGTCACTGATGGAGATGTGAGAAAGACTTATCCTAAGCTGGTCATAGCAATTGTGGTGTGAGTAAATAAATATGTCAGGATTTTACAAGTATTTTTTGTTTGTTTCAAGTCATTAGCTTGAGCTCAGCTGGTGATTTGATAATCACTCTCTTCCTTATTTTGTTTTCACAAATGTAATTACTTGAAATGGAAGAAAAACTAAAAAAAGAAATAATTATGTGTAATCTAGAAATAAATTTACAAGTGTGTATAGTGTGTGGTGATGCTTTTGTCTTCTGTAGGGGTCAGTTAATTGGCAAAGTAGGGTTTGGAAAAAAAGGAAGATCAGAGGGAGAAAACGAGCAGTCATTATTGCTAAACGAGATTGAGAGTAAATGAGTTCAACATTGCTAAAAAAATCCCTGTTTCTGTCACGTGGAAAAGTGGCACATGCTTTAACCCTTGTCCTGCATATGCACTGGTGTCTCTCCAGCACTGCTGCCTGTCTTGGCACAGGCTTGTCTGGAATGGTTATTCCTGTTTCCCAGAGAGGAGCTGACACACAGTGAATCAGCTATGCATTCATCTCCTCTTGAATGATTCAAGGACATCACACACTGGCCAGGTTGGCCACCTGAAAATTCCCTCTGTGTCTCTTGTGCACTTGCCCGTGGTGTAAGCGCCGTAGCTGGGGCATGGCCAGAGTGTGTAACACTCTGTTCTCCACTGGCACAGCTCGGAGCAGATCCCATGCTGGCTCAGCATATGCCAGGCTTCAGGCATCCCTCTGTGAGCCATTCCTTGGACCGTGCTCTTCCCACTGCTGCGTGTCAAACCAAAAGCAGCACAGCACAGGTTAAGGATTATTCTGCTCAGCCTTTGCTTGTGCTTGTTAATGAACAGGTTTTTTTCCCCCAGGAATACCCTTAGCCTACCTGAATGTGAAAAGCACCTATCCGTAAGTCACACAGCAGCCTGGAATGGGAAAAGGAATGAAAGACTCAAGTTCTGTGTTGCTTTTTCATTCCATTTTGTTGTGCCAATGCTAAGATCCAGGAGCATTAAAGCAACGTGCCAGTTACTGAACAAATATCACTCCTCCTTCCTTTGCTGTGTAGGTCACACTGTGGGATTCATAGAATTGACATGTGGACAAAAAAATCAACAGAAAAAGGGGTATGCAAAGACATGGGAGATGGGAGGAAGAAAAGGAAAATTAGTCAAGCAGACAGCATACCTTTAAGATAAACAGACATATTTTTCTCCCTGTGAAAATTTCTGTATTTTTCTCATCCCTCCCCCCCTCCCAGGGAGTAACTCCACAGTTACCTGGTTTGATTTTTATAGAGCTATTGTAATTATTTTAGATGTAGACAAGGGCTAAAATACTGACCTTAGTGTGTGCCAGAACACCAAACTTTGAACTCTCATGCCTTCACAGATGAGGTTTGCCTGTCTTTTGGTAAAAGTCAAATCTTTCCATACTCCCATCATTGATTACATTTTTGTGTCCATATGGGGGGCAACCTTCAGTTGCCTTAAAGATTGTTCTCTGTTTGTTTTGTAATTCCAGTTGCTCGTGGTGTCTGATGACTATTAAGTGAGAAGGGCAGTCATAATGCATTGAGTTGAGACTTGAACTGGTGGCTTCACCTCGTGTCATTTTGTTTTACAGCTACTGTTTGCCATTTAAATGTTCCCTCTCCATGTAATTGCTCTGGATGTTTGAATGTTGGCATCAGTAGGGAAAGTATTGTCTCTGGATTCCTTGAGTGAAAGTGAATGAGGTGAGGATTTCATTCAATGAAGACAGCTTCGTTGAAAAGGATTAGTTGCTTTCATTACTGTAGGACTGTTAGCATAATGAGCAGTTCATCAGAATGATTTCACAGGCCATTTTTTATGACAATGACTGGGGCAAGGCCTTCTAGATTGCAGTGAGTCTGTCTGATTTACCGTGTGCAATACCCACAGATATGAAGAGCCAACAGTCCAGAGGGAAAGTCAGCATTATCTTTCTTTCATCATTTTATGTTTGTTTTCTTTTTTTTTTTAATAATATGTCACATAGCATGTCTTTTATTTCTTGTCTTAGTGAATGTCACAGTTTTTAATATTTGTATTATGGTGGCATCTAGAAATTTCAGGCAGAGGTTGTGAGCCCATTGTGCTAAGCAGATGGATTGAATAGAAAAAGACAAGAAAGCTGAGGAAATAATCACTCTTTACTGCTGACAGTACTCTCCAGGGTAGGTTTCAAAATAGCTCAAGAGCTGTGTAAAATTAATAAGCTGTTCCCCATGTACTGAAATCCTCTTTCATATTACACTGGCATGAGGGATCTCTGTAGAAGGGAGGGGTTGCAAATAAGATTTGCAAGAGGACGGGGCTGAAGGTTGTCCCTGAAAGTCCAGGTTTTACTGAGTGCACACTAACTGTGCACCGAAGTGTTCTGCATGGAACTTGTCCACTACGAAATCTCTGCATCGATGAAATCTGTTTAGTCCCTCAGAGCAAGGCTTATTGGGCATAAAATTCGAATCAGTGTCCTTTTGCTTCTGTGGCATCTTCATAACTTTCTTCACTCATAGTAGGAAGAGATGCGAAATCAGGGAGTATTGCTCTTAGCTAATAGAAACTTAATGAGATATTTTAGTAGATCTTTGAGGTACTAGGTCAATTTGTATTCTCTGATGTGGAAAGATGTTTTCTCACACTCTAGATTTGCAGTGTGGCATTAAGTTTTTAATTTTGCTGAGGCATCTTTAAAATGTTATTTTTTCATACAGTATATGTTCAGCACATATATGCAGTAGAAAAACTAAAAATAAGGATGTGGCACTGAATCATAATTAGAAAGGAAAAAAAACCCATTACCTGTCATGGAGAAACCCCTGAAATAATAAATGCCACCATCACATTCTACTGCTATCATAAATAATTATTCAGCACATGTCCGTAGGCTCAATTTATTGTATCATATTCACTTAAATGTGTTTATGAAACGATCCTTCTGCACACACATGCATTTTATCAAATTTTAGATTCCTTGATAAATGGCACAGACCTTTTTTTGCTATGTGGCACAGTCTGTCATACCTCTAATCCAATTTAGAAATAAAGGTATTCTTAGATCTTCTTCTAATAAGTCTATTCATCTTGCTGCAGTTATTCCTCCTTTGCTATTTTCTTATGGAATGGATTAAGGTTTAATAATGATGTATTTCCTAATAAACAGAGCTAGAGGACAGCTTATTCCATTACCCTAGATATACACTGGTTACATCTTCATCGGAGCTCATTAAATATTCTTGGACAGTACTTAGAAATATATAAAAGGTTTTTTGGTTTGGATTTCAGCAGAGACATCAATCCAAATGCTCTGAGCTGTATTACATGATTGTCTAGGAGTTAAATATGCACAATGAAGGTATAGAAGATAAAATGTGTCGGTGTATATCTAATATTTATAGATAACCCTTAAAAGAAGTCAGGATGTATTGCCATGTTCAGCCATTCTATCTTAATTCTAAATCACTGCCTCTGTGTTTTCTTTTGCAGTCAGTCAGTCAGCCAAAGACCCTGTAGAACATTTACCTTGCAACTTTGCAATTTTAATTATCTGATAAAGTCTATTAAATTGTGGTAAGGGTAAAAACAATTACAATTTCTCAATAAGTTCATATCTTACTAGCAGTTCTGTAGGAAGTAGAACCCAAGATTGTAACAGATTTGAGAGGAGAGGACTCCTCAGTTCCCTGCTTGTCCTTTGCATTTCAGATTTGAGTCTTTAGGTAGTGTCAGTGCTGGCACTCAGTGTTTTGGCCAGTAAACTTGTTCTAGGTCTAATTTCAATATACACAGACTATGACAGGTTCCTTAATGCAGTGGTGTTATGCACAATAAACTCTGACATCATTACTGAGATACTCTGAAAATAAAAATGAAATGTGAGTAAACTTTAGCGTTGTATGAAGTTTCTACATCCTGTGTTCATAGTGATTGAATGAGCCATGTCCTCACCAGCTCAAGGTGCTGCCAAGCCATGGCTTTCCAGTTTTTTTATCAAGCCTGACTCTGAGGTGTGTCTGTACCAGGAGATACAGAGGGATGCTGCTGACTGTGGTCTAGCATTAGTGCCAGAAACACCTAGGTCAGATCCTCTCCTGACAGAGATAGCTGGAAGCTGTACTTTGCAGAGTTTCATGACCACACCTTTCAGGAAGGTTACCAATTGGGTTTGGTATCTACATTTCTTCTTGAATCATTTGTGCTGGCAGATCTGTTGAAGATGCAGGACTCTTCAAATGTCAGTGAGAATTATCTAAATAGAGGTGTGATTGGAGCAGTGGATTAAACTTCCTCTTCATTCCTACAAACTCCAGAACCAGGAGAACATTATTGGTCTGTCAGTGAGCTACAGCTCTCCTTCCAGCCTGACCAGCTTCTTGTGAAGCTGATGCCTCACAAAGTATGAACAGTCCTGAATAATTTAAGAAAGCAGAGGGCCTTCACTGCTGCTTGTTTTATGTTCCTGAGAATCTTATGTAGCAACAGGGTCTTTAGTGGTGAAAATTGTATAGGGTAAATACTGTTAACCAGACAGCCGAATGAATTAGCCCTGAAGTGAAAGCTACACATGTTGAAATATTATCCAGGTATTTTAGCAATTTAAAGGATGTCGTTTTATATGCTGGCTATTTCTTAAATGTTCCATTAATTTAAGAACTCTCTATATAAATGCTAATTTAATTAAAATGTCTTTGTGTCTTAAATATAAATGAAAACAACAGGCTAAAGCCTTGCTGAAAGTTAGCATGGACCTCTACTTATGCATAATTTTTCTTATCTTCTGCAGCATTGACTTTCATTTTTTTCTTTAAATGAACAATATGCAAGAACATTTCCTGTCTTTTCTTTTAAAATTTCTTATAACAGAGTACTTTTGACCGGCCACTTTTGCTTTCAGAATTAAAATTTCCCCCACAAATACTTAGTAAGAATAACAACACACTGTGTTTTAACTTGGTAGGCGTGATGATGATACCAGTTGGCATTTAGCTGTCCCATATACTTATTCATGCATGTGAAATAAAATGATTATACTTAGAATTTCTGGTCTTTTATACAGTCCCTATTAGGGAAGATGACTTGAAATGAAAAACATTTATAATTTTTGTTTTCCTTTTCCCACTAATTCTTTATTGAGAGAAGGAAGTAATGCTTCGCCTCCTAGGTAAATATGCTTTTCTGAAAATACACCTATATAAGGGCCAAATCAGTCACTTTCAGGCATGGTAAATATGGTAAGTTGGGAGCCTTGAAGGAGAGCAGAGGCTGCAGAAGAGGCAGATTGCCCATGGGATTGTGTGGACACACCAGATACCCCAGTTTCATCACCAGTCCCTTGTTAAGATAGTTCCCCGCTTGTGTTATAAACCTTCAGCTGCCTTCAAAGGTCATCTTTGGCAACCTGTGCTGGATTCAAAATTATGGTCCTTTGAAGCAGAATAGTTTTCAGCCATGCCCATGTGTGTGTGAATATGGATGTGTTTTTGTGTGTGTACATTTTCCTTTTAATAAGAATTGTGTCAGAGTTCAACCCCAGGCCCCAAGCAAGGCCTGCCCTCACTCACTCACCACTGCTGGGGTGGTGGAGAATCAGGAGAGTTAAAGTGATAAAACTCATTGTTTGAGATAAAGACAGTTTAATAAGTAAAGCAAAAGCCATAAAAGCAAGCAAAGCAGACCAAGGAATTTGTCCACCCCTGTCATGGGCAGTCAGGTGTTCAGCCATCCCCAGGACAGCAGGTCTCTGAACACCATCACTCCACATGTCCCCCTCTTCTTCTTTCTTCCCACAGCTTTCTATGCTGAGTGTGATGCCAGAGGGTATGGAATGTCCCTTTGGTCATTTGGGGTCAGCTGCCCCAGCTGTGTCCCCTCCCAACTCCTCGTGCCCCCCACTGCTCGCTGGTGGGGCAGGGTGAGAAGCAGAAAAGGCCTCAACTCTGTGTTAGCCCTGCTTGGAAATAACTAAAACACCCCTGAATTACCAACACTGCTGCCAGCACAAATCCAAAACACAGCCCCATAGTAAGTACTAGGAAGAAATTGAACTCTGTCCCAGCCAAAACCAGCACACATTGCAAGTGTTGAGACAATAAGACATTATTAAGATAGCTAAGGTAGAAATTCCATTGAAATGTTTAATGAGCCAGGTTCTGACCTCCTGTATCCTTAACAATTAGATTTTATTTACCTGTGTCTTATCTCAAAAGTTGCCTTTGTATATAAAGATGTGATTTCAGCCTTTTGTGCTGAATCCCAAATAATTGCATGATTGTATTCACATGGAGTATTTGACCAGGGCAGGAGTGGGGAGTTAGTTTTTTTGCCAATTGTTTTCAGGCTCCCCATTGGTAAATTAAAAATTCCTCTCTGCCTCTTTAGGGCTGGTAACAATCTTGAGTGAAATATTCCATGAATGGATGGATAAGGAATAATATTCCGTAATTATTATTTAAAAAGGGATTTATGAGCATTGCTCTTAGGTCAGGCATTTGGAACTGTGTCATCCACTGCTTTAAAACATGGCTAGGCTGAAGGGTCAGCGACAACATCAGGCAATTATTTCTTCAGGGAATTTAATGTCTTGTTTGACTGTGCAGGAATCTCTCATTTTCAGTTGCAACAACAAGCTTTTTTTTTTTTTTTTTTTTTTTTTTCTCTTTCAAAAAAANTTTTTTTTTTTTTTTTTTTTTTTTTTTCCCCTCTAGCAATAGAATACAGTAAAACATGAATCTGGTTAGTCATGTTTGATCTCATGTTTTAGGCATCTGCGGTGGGAATGATGAAGTAGCTACTGAGTTCATACAATTCCCATTCATACATAGGCATGTTTGAGAAGATAGGCTGAGTTTAGATCCAGATCCCCTATGGCTGAATTGGCTAGAGGGAAACCTGTAATTGCAATATGGGTTCAGAGCAATAATGACAAATAATTACTGTTTCCAGAAGGGAGACAAAGGTTTATAATTTTACATGTGCTGTTAGTGCCTGCACTACTGCTGCCTTGTGTACTGTGATAAGAAGGGTCTTTTCCTCTTCCCTCCTCTAGCCTGGGAGATTTCTAAGTGCCTGTATAACCTAAAATTCTTTTTAACTTTTTTCTACTTCATGTTCACAATCAAATTCTCTTGTAATGGGTGTTTAAGTGTCCATAGAAGATTCATAACCCTGATACTCATTTAGCAAAAGAAACATGAAAGTGTCACCTGTGTACGTTGTTAAAGGCTCGTTTCCATTTGAGGGTCAGAAAAAATGATTTTTCCACAGCAGATAGGATAGAAAGTGCTGTTTCCAGGTTCCATAATCAAGACAAATACAACTGCCTGTTGCCATGCACCATATATTTTCCACATTATAGTAATGGATGCACTTCTGCCACCTGCTATGTCAGGACTTCCAGCTAATTGGAATAAGTTATGTGTGTTCCAGTTACACTTACGGTCTATAAAAGGCTGCTTTGTCCTAAACTAGATAATAATTTTTGATGGATTTCCTTATGGTAGCAGATACTGCTGTCCTCTGGTGAGAACCATTGTTTTTCATAAACACAGGTGTTTTGTGCACATATTAAGGCTTTAGAGAGGTTTCTTTCCTACTGAGCTTATGCTAAGGTGTAGGTGATATTCAGTGAGGTGATAAGACCTAGATCCAGGCTTGGTAAATCCTGAAAGGGACAGGAATAGATGTGGTGAAAAATGTACCATCCACTCATGGCTGCTGCCTGAAAAACTGCTAAGTGCCCTGCTGCTGCTTCAGCCTTGGACCTTTGATAGTTTCATCAAAAGCTGTTACATCCTTCATTCCCTGGAGAAGGGTTCAGGCCATTATGAATCAGAGGTGAGATAACTGCAGGGGGAAGAATTTCCCCTGAGTGTGCAAGGTGGGCTCTGTGCAGCACAGTCCACTTGACCTGTTGGGAACATGGCAGATCCTCTGCTGCCTCAGCTTCACCCAGCCAGGTGGAAATTGTCCTCAGGATCTTATGAAATGCGTGACCTTCCTCCTGTGTTTTCCCTGGATTTCTCTGCATTGTTTTTTTCACTGCAGTTGCAATCTTGTCTTTTCTCTGCGGTTGCAATCTCATCTTTTCTCTGCAGCTGCAATCTTGTCTTAAGGTATAACTGTGACATCAAAAATCATAAATGCAGTACTTTTTAGGTGAAGTTGGTTTTTGTAATACAAATCTAACTGGGACTGGTACCTGATGGTTGCTATCTAAGTCTGCACTCATGTAATAAGAGCTGGAGCTGTATGACTACCAGAACACAGCATGTACAAATTTTAAAATAAATTTCCTTACAGTAAGTGATTTATTACTTTTGAAAGATACCAGATTCCTGTGTTTTCATGATTCTTTGATACCCAGGGTTGCAGATTTGGCATGACAAAGAGTGACAAAGGGGATTAACTGTATGTTATCCATTTTTGCTCCTGTGCTCAGTCTGGAGAGCAGGTATTTCAGCTCCATCAGGAAGCCTGACCTCTTCAGAGAGGAGAAGTTCTTGCTTTTTCCTCTCAGGTGCCTCATTTGGTCCCAAATATCAGGTCCCAAACCTGCTGAAACTGCAGGTTTCATCCTTCAAACTTTTACCTTCCTTACTTCAAAAGTAACTGGAATGGTTTCTTTTCTTTGTCCCCTTTTCTCCACCAACATTTTTCACCTCCTTTTTTAGATTAAATAGTGGCTGATAGAGGTAATTGCCTGAAGTCTACAGCCAAGTATCATTGTAAAGACCAGGCTAGCTATTCTGTAAAAGAAAATAGAGAAGTATATGATTGTGTGCTATGAAAATATGAGAATATTTGAATTTGTATTTTATAGTGAAATAGTTTAGTACCTTTTAGCATTCGTCATGATGGCAATAAGGGAAAAAAAAGGGACATTACACAGAACACAAAATGATAGAATTTTTAATGCTATGAATTTCTTTTGTACCCCTCCATGCCCCATCTCAGTGTCATGACAATGCCATTTAGTGTTAGTCATGCCTGAATTGTGAGGAGAGCTTTCAGAAAGCAAACTTCAGCCTTAGAGGCTTGTGTCAGGAAGAAAACTTCTGTGGTAACTGCTAGTAAAAGAATTTGCTACTTGTTTTGGATATCTCCATCAGTTCACTGGAGAACGGTTTTACAAAACAGCTTTACAAAACACAGGAAGATAAACCCATTTCTTTTTCATAGATGTGTCCTAAAACCAGCTCCCTTAAACTTGTGAATTAAGCACATGCACAGAAGGACATGTGCAGATTTGTGAAATAGTCAGTCTTGTTGGTTCCAAATACACTAAGGAAATAAATATAAATTATGTATGTTCTTTTATTGTTTTCCTGTACAAATACTCTCTGTTGACTTATTGTGGAATTATGACTCTGTTTGAGTGCTGGCTTGTGTCTTTAGTAGAGAATTCTTATCTGCAAACTTGATTAGATAATGTTTTGAAGGAACTGGGATGTGAAATGCAGGAGCCACCTTAGCAACGTTGGTGCAGCTATTTAATTGCTAGTCCAGGCAGTCTTAGCTTTTTGGTACAGTGGATTTTGTCATGTATAAGTGTTAGTAGAAATGGGAAATAGGCTAAGATTGACAGTGTCTTGACTGTGATTAATCATTTTCCTTTAAATGTGATTAATCATTTTCCTTTAAATGTGTGTTAATCAAAGACTTAGTTATTTTTTTTAAAAAACGAAGGATCTGAGAAATGCCCTTTGTCTTTGATCATCTCTTAAACTTGTAATTAAAAGCATCTAAAGCTAATAACAGTTTTTTTCTCCAAAAGAAGTTTGCCAAAATGGAAGACTCTAACTAGATTAATTAATCTCTGCTCCTGTTGAGAGCAGAATGCATAGACTTGGAAGACTGGAAGTGGCAAAGCTGTATTTTATGCTGAAATTCCATTTATATTTGCAGAGGAGTGGGTTTAGAAGGGGCTACATTCAACCTTGTCTTTCTCAAAGCATTTTTAAAAACTGTTTTCACCAGGCAGGAGTTGGGAAATAAAAATTTGGAAAGGAATACAAAAAAGCTTAGATTCTCTTTTTAATTCCAGTTGCAAATCTACAAAAAAAAAATTACTGTGGTAAGTCACTAAACGTTCCCCCACTTGAATGGGGGAGACTTTGAGTCAAAAACTGTTTATCATAATTAGGTGGATGACTAAAAGTCTAATTGCATGGAGACCCCATAACTGCCTTCCAGTTTCTGAAGGGGTTCTGTAAGGAAGCTGGAGATGGACTCTGCATCAGAAACTGTAGTGATAGGACCAGGAGTAATGGCTTCAAACTGAAAGAGGGAAATTTAGGCTAGATATAGAGAATAAATGCTTTACTGGGAGGGTCGTGAGGCAGTGGAACAGACTGCCCAGAGAAGCTGTGGATGTCCCAACCCTGGAAATGTTCAAGATCAGGCTGGAAGAGACCCTGAGCAACCTGGTCTAGTGGAAGGCATCCCTGCCCACAGCAGGGGATTTGGAACTAAATGACCTTTAAAGTCCCTTCCAGCCCAAACCATTCTATGATTCTATAACACTTTATCCATTCTATTCCAGTTTACCGTGTTTTGTCCTTTTTCTCCTTTCTTCAGTCCTTGCCAGAGATTGTATTTTTCAGCACCAGTTTGCTCACAGTGGCTCCAGAAGCAGCTGTGGCTCAAGAAATTATTCCTGTCTGAGGAAAGGTGGTCTTTTAGCAAGACCCCAGGGCATATTACTACCAAAAGATTCATTCACTTAATTCATATTCCATGACTCATAATTCTAATGAGGTCCTGGTTATTCATGCAATAGTTATTCGTAGATTATTCCCTGCTTAATAACATGTGTCAACACTGGGCTCTGACACTTACTTTTGAAGAATACTTGCAGAAATCAGTTCCTCGTAAAATATTTCCTTCACATGCAACAGTTTACCTCTTGTTTGCTTTATGAATGCGTGGTCTGAAGATGAGCAATATCAGTCAGGTGAAAACCCAGCTGTGGAAATGTGTGTTGAAGGTGCACTGGGTAACCCTGTAACATTTTGTCTTGCTCATTTTGTAATTTCGCACAAGGAAACGGACCTATCGCTCGCTAGATATTGAGAGGATATCACAGTTATGGTGATTCACACATTGCAACTCTGCCATAATAGAGAAAGAACCGTGCGTAGAATGAAGTGATATGAGCTGAAATAAAGTGATGCAGGACAATAACCGAGGGTGGCATTACATTATTCTGTGGAACAGAATCTGAAACTGCTGCAGGGGAATGAATACATGATACGTAATATGGACCACTCTATAATGTAGATTATTTAATATATTGAAACACTGATGTATAATGCACTATTGAAATGTGTTTTCTGCAGGGAGAATTTTTTTTCAGTCCTCCTGTCTTAGGCATGGACATAGTGGAATATATTGTGCTAAAGAGTAGCTGACCTTGCCTCCATTTACAAAAAAGAGAAGAATCTATAAATGATCTGTTTCATAAAGAGGACTATGTGATTAAGAAAATTGGTTTCCAAAAGTAGCAGCACTGGGGTCAAATCAATCTTGGTCACAATCAAAGAGTATACATTTATTTTCTCTGAGTTGTGTAATAATATTTTGACAGTTGCAGTGCTCAAAAAAAATTAGAATCGTTGCATTTAAGAAAAATTGAAGCTATCAACAAGGAGAGCTTATTTATGTGGAATAAACATTGAATAAACATTCAGTCAACAGAAAACCTTTAATTTTAAAATGTTTACCCTGGACATTTTTCCCCTTGAGACTGGTTACATATATGCTGCATCAGTCTGCCCACATTATGCATCCAATTAGGATTTTTTAAAATAGTAAGCAGTATTTTTTCATGCCACCCCATTGATTTATAATAACTGTAGGCTTGATTAAGAGCATCTTTTTTTTTTTCTTTTTTTTCTTTTAAGAAAATCAAGAAGATCAAGTGGAATTGCTTACCATTCCACTTAAAGCAAATATAATGCCTTACTTGTTGAAACTGAAAAAACTCTCCCTAAGGATTATTAAATGCCTTTTACAGGTGTGAAAACGATCTCGTGTTTTTAACATATACATCCATAAAGAATTTTCACACATTTATAAAACCTGTTGCTAAACTGGGGAGAAGTCTTGTTTCTTAATGTAAGTGACTGAATGCTTCAGGAGATGCGTCTCCCCTAAGGCACTCAATTTAAATGCCAGCCTACTTAATGTATTCTGTAAGAACAGAGGCACAGCTTATAAATAGAACATTAAAGCGTTTTTATACCCTGCATGTTGGCTAAGGAGCATGCTATCAGTAATTTTTTTCAGCTATTGTGTTTCACTCATTACTTGTGTGGATGTATTCTGCTGTAGAATGGGCTGATTTGTGGCGAGTATTTGGGGTGTCTTAGGGAAACACGAGGCTGTTTCACCAGCTGGATGTGACTCCTGATCAGAGTTTTTTAAAGTGAGTGAGTTTATCAAAATGCAAGCTGAGAGAGATGCCTTTCTGATCCAGTGATGCACAGGAACGAATAAAATGGAGTAAGAATTTTATAGACTCATAGAATCATTTAGGTTGGAAAAGATCTTTCAGATCATGGAGCCCAACCATAAACCTAACTTTGCCAAATAGCATTTTTGTATCCAAGTGTCCAGGTTCAAAAAAAGGAACTATTTACATTCTGCACACAGTATATGTTGCAGCTGGTAGACAGAGCTGAATTATATATGAAGATATAAATAAATTTATACTCTGGGGCTCTTCCCTAATCCAAAGCCCATTAGAGTCAAAGTAATAATCTTTGGATCAAGGTCCTAAAGGACAACTCTGTGGAGTTATTGTATGGTCTGCAGAAATCCCAGTAGAGTAGCTCTTAGAACTAGACTGCTTGCTTTTTTTTTTCCATTCCTTTCTGTTTTCGTCTCCCAGCTTCTGCATTTTTTTTCTCATGCCTATTGCATTTTTGTTTGCTACTGACCAGCCCTAACTTCTTTTCACCCCTCTCTTTGTTTCACTTTGTTACTCTGTCTCTTGTTTTCATTTCATCTTTAGGAATGCCCTTCTCCCTTTCTTACCTTTTTTGAATATATAAACCTCCCTCTTAGCTCTGTGCCTTCAGCTGCTCAACAAGACCACTAGGGAGTCTCTTTCCATTAGAGCTGAATCCACCTTAGAAGCAAAGAGCTGTTGAGGCTCATTCACTCAGTTTCAAAAGGATGCTTCAGATGCCCCATTTAATTTGCTGGGTTTTTTTGGTTCATTGCATTGACCTGTTCTGGGCCAGGACAGAGTTTTCCAAAATGCTGAAGTCATCTGAAGAGTCAGAGGATGTGTCTACATGGGAAACCCAGGTGAACTGTCCCCACTTTCTGAAGGGCTCAAAAGCCATGTGGACCACCAGCACGACTCAGTAGCCTCACCCTGTGCTGGGCAGGGTTTCTGGATGCCACAAGGTGTGTGAATTTTTAACTGCTGGTAAAAAACTCTGTAGAGATACCTTCTGTATAATGTAGGAATACACAGAGCCAAGTGTCTAAGTCACTTCTGTAGGCAGCTTGTTGATATCCTTTCAGATTTTTGTCTAAAAGTGTAAATAGCCTTTTTCAAAGGAAACGAACTGATTTGGCTCTTAATCGTTGTTAGTCATGGAGTTAGGCAATGTTCATTAGCTATCAAATTCTAATGTAGAGCCATACGTTAATGAGATGATGTGTGTGAGTTTGTATGAGGTGGCTGGGGAGTGAGAAAGGGGAGCAGCAAGCAGGATTTTGTGATTACTCTGAATGCTACAAAGTCAACAGAAAATGTTAAGTTCCCTTAAAAAAAAAAAAAAAAAAAAAAAGAAAAAGAGAAAATTCCTTCAATATTTTAACAACCCCACAACATTTTAAGTAGGTAATCTGAGGTCAATTTCTTCCTCCTTTCAAGAGGAATGTGCACTGACTTTCAAGAACTGTACTGTAATGGCAATGTGTCATTTTTAACTGAAATCAGTTGAAGGAGGTGAAGGGTTTCTAGAGGAGCAGGAACATGAAGGACATGCCTGGGAAACTGTGAGCACCTATATTCTTTCCAAGTGCAAGGATTAGGGATCTCAATTAACAGAAATCTGCTGGTCCTGTTATTTCTATGCAGTATTAAGATGAGCTGTTATTGAGGAGTCTCATTCATTCCAAATTTTTCTCTGTGTTCTATAGAAATACAGTGTGAGCAGCACACATAAATCTGAAATGTTCAGCAAAGTCTTCACCATGGCTTTGAAGCTAACCAACTCCATTTTAACCTAAATGAAGGCCTTATCAGACTGATATATTTGAATAGATATTCACACTCATGGCTAAGGAAGATGTGGCTCAGTCCTCCTTAGAAGAATTTAATGCAATAGATTGTGGGTAAAAGCAGCCTGCAGTCTTTTAGAGTTTGAAAGGAGAAGAACCTTGCAGCTTTAAAATATTTTTAAAGATTTCAGCCACGCTCTTCATATGGCATCACTCATGATCTGTGGCATCCTCTTCAGTTCTGCTGTTGTCCCCCTTTTACCCCACAAAGAATGAAAGGATGCAAGTGGAAGTTTTCCATAAATAGGGCGTATGGTATTATGATTTTTGTATTATTTTTGTCTTAATCAGTAGAACAAAAAGCCCCTGGTTTTGTAGTTTTGGTGTGTTGTCTTTTTCTAAGAGGCAAAACAGATCATTTCTCTTTAACTAAGGTAAAAAAACCCCAAAAACCTGGAAATTTTGTGTGGTTTGTTTGGTAGACCCTTAAATTATGAGTAAAATTGGATGTGAGTGTGGAGTTACTGTATATCATTAAATCTGCTACACAGAGTTTGCTAATTAAAAATATGATACAGTAATATTGCATGAAGTCATTTGATAAATATAGATTACTTTTGTGCCTTTGCATTTTGAACAGGTGCTGTTCAAAAATGTGCAAGCCATCTCCACAGAAATTAATTTTCCTGAATGTACAGTAGCTTGGGGTTTTTAATGGCATGATTTTATTATTTTTGTCATTTCTGGGCTTTTTTTTTTTTTTTTTTTTCTTTTCAGTGAGCTTGTTTATTATTTTTCTCATACTGTTTAACAAGGTTAGTATTTAGACTATGTGACTTTGTTTGTATAGTGGATTTGTAATTAAATATAATCAGACCACTTTCTATCTCCTGCAAAATAGGAGAGAACAGCAGCTACTCATTCACTTTCCTGTAGCAGTGACTATTATTAGTAGTGGTAGAGTAGTTATCACTAAATCTGAGCTATTTTCCTGGTTAATATACAATATATTATTTCTGTGTTTCAACTGACATGTGTAAACCATGTAACAGCTTGAATATCTTAAGAGTAACTTTTAGGCCCTTTGTTCTCTGAGACAGTGAATGTGCTAAATGTTGGTCTCTCAGGTTAAAATATTGGTCCTGCTTTCCAAAGTGGGGAAAGAACTTCTGTGCATAAAAAAGCCATGAAAATGTCTGAAGGCGTTTTTTAGAATAACATTAGAGGTGTTCCAGCAGCATAACAAGAAACACAATATCTATAAAACTACAATATATATTATAGGAAAGTAAAAAGTTTCTAACAAATCTGAACTGGTCCCCAGTTTGCAATAAAGCATTAGGCAGGCCTAGCTACCAAGACATGTGAAAAATCTGCCCACTGTGCATGTGCTTTATGTGTTTGAAATGTGCAGGCATTCATGGAGCTTGGAGGTACACATACAAAATGAATGGAGAATAACAGACATGAATTTATTCTTTCCTCTTATTCTAGTTAACCTACTTTGAAATGTAGAAGAAACTATTCTCTAAAAATTCAGGGTAGCACACACGAGCTTCCCAATTCTCTGTGTAGCTGTATAGCCATGTGAAATTAAGTTTTGTACAGTTTTCTATTAACTTGTGTGATGATGTGAAGGTTTCCTCCCCCTGCCCACCCCACTTTTTTTTTCTTCCCCACTTTTTTTCTTCTCCTATTGATCAATGGCAGGAGAAGAGGATGGGCTGTGGGGAAGATCAATGCCTTTAGCTATAGCTGGCCACTTTTTTCCAAGGAAAATTTCTGTGTGGGTTCTTGTTTCCTTTACAAAGCCTGGCTATTGGGACACTCTTACTTTTCTCAGCATGTTTCAGATGCTTTCTATGCCACTGAAATCTCACTGTTATTAAGCATATGTGGTGTGTTTACATTGTGCCCTCACTACATATTTGCTTTGTATGCTCTTGGCTTGAGTTACAAGAAGGATGATCTGTGTTAACAGGATAATTGACAGATGTGTTTTTAGTTTTGCATTCCAACTCAAGGTGTTACTGTTCTTTGCTGCTGCTGCTGCTGCTAGGTTAGACAGTGGGATGGGGAGTTTTCCTTTTCTAATGCAGAGTAAATTGAGATATGGATTTAATTACCTGCAAAGAACAGAAGCATTTATGATAGATCCCTTAAAATTAAGGACTTTAAATAATTATAGAGAATCAGGCCTTCAGAAACCAAACAAGAACTAGAAAGAAATTTCCTTCTCAAAGGAATCTGGTGTCATACCTGTCTAGTCAATGAAATTATGCTGGTGTAAAATAAATGCAGGTATGTTCACAAGCAGACATTTTTTTTCCAACTTGTCTGCTAAACACTGTGCTTCTAAAAAGTTTCAGAATTAACAGGCTCATAATCTGAGCAGGAGTAGTAAAGTGCAGTGGTAGTTAACTGCAACAAAAGGGACTTCTCAAAGCTTTCCTTATTTTCTTCTCCTTCTACCTCTTTCTGCAGAGAAAGCTTGAAAAAGGAACCAGAGTGAAGATAGAACTCATGAAGCAAACTTTGAATTGTGTTTATGTGTTTGGCTTCATGCAGAAACATCCTTGGGTGCAGCCTGTCATTGCTACAGGTTCTTTGACTCTTGTATCTTCTAGATCTGTCACAAATGGGGGACCAGCCAGAGTAGCACAATGGACTGGGTTTTGCTTATCAGAAGAGTAATTCTTCTTAAATTCAGTTACCAAGAAATTCCACACTGGCAGCTTCCTGCATTAAAGGGCATTTCTACAATGTGAAGGTGACAGTCTGAAGATGTACTAATATTTGGTACTGTCCTCATTTACTTTGTCCTTATTAGTGGCTGAATTTCAAACCATAGAAATATCCCTCAAGTGGCCTAATAAAAGACTGGAGATAATCTGAAGCAGATGATTTACTCTTCCTCTTTCTCAGGCCAGAGGAGAGTTACCATAAAGAAAGACCTTATATATACTCAGATTCTGGGGAAAACTGAAGTTCCATATTTTGTGGGTTTTAGTGCACATAGCAGTATCTGTAAAAAGCTGACTGTGAAACACATTTCAAATTTTACACCACAGCAGCAAAACTGCCATTCAAGGGACTGTAGTTCTTGCAATTTTCTTTTAAGTGAGAGAAGCATTGCCACTGAATTTAATTGCTCTGATTTATGGCTCTTGCACCTTCCAGCCACACTTTCCTTTCAAGTAAGCTTTCTTTCTAATTTTTTTTTTTTTTTTTTTTTTTTTTTTTTTTTTATTTTTTTCTT
>VZTJ01006161.1:265278-321534 GCA_013397795.1 Orthonyx spaldingii | reverse complement strand
TTTAATTTTAAATTTTTTTTTTTTTTTTTTTTTTTTTTTTTTTTTTTTTTTTACTGGATCTTTAACATTTTCCCTTTGAGTCTGATTCTGTGAGGTACTGGGTGTTTTCTGGGAAAAGTCAAATGCTTTTAACTCCAAGGGACTTTTCTGCATGTTGGATACACTCAGCACATCACAGGAGAGTGTCCCTCAAAGTTCCCTTTGATTCTGCAGAGTGAGGAGTAAGGAACAGCAATCACGGTGCATGTAAACCAAGAGATTACTCACACTAGGAACAACATTTTATGGGGAAAAATATAGTTTACATTACAATCCCTGCAATCTTTTCTAAGTTTTTTAAACAACTCTCTCCCTGGACAGATAATAATGCTATATCTTCCTAATGCACCCTGGCAATACACAGCCACAAAATGTCATGGAAGTAAATGGCTTTAATCAGTAACTTGCTTAGTGCCTTATTTTCAGTTTTCCCAGGAGACACTCCTAGACCTCAAAGTGTACAATACATACAGATTGTGTTTTGTCTTTGCAGAGCACCTTATTTTCATTAGGGATCCCTTTTTTTTCTTACCTTGCACGAAAGAATCTGTGTCGCTAATTGGGCCAGTAATTTCTTGTCGTATCATGCTAAGTAATGTATTTGTTATGTGGTACTCAATGGCTTCTTCAGTTGTTTATTCCACTTTGGGAAAATTGAGCAATTAAGTGCAATATGAATTTTTAATTGAGAAAAAAAGGCGGAGGAAGGAATATTCAGACAGTGTATTGGGTAAATTTAAATTTCCCATTACCTCATCAAAATGCCAGTACTTTGTATGTATGCAGAAAAACTCATCCTGCTCTTTATAAGTCTAAAACAACCAAGAGAAAAGCTGTTATTTTATTGGAACAAATACGGGAAACAGTCTGACCTTGTTAGAAATTACCTTGTTCAATCGTCTCACAAAGCTGCCTTCTAGTTTTTAATGTAAAAATTAATTTCTAATTGTCTCTTACCATAGCGAGCACTAACAGTAACTGGTTTGTTCAGGAAACACCACTGCCATTTGAGATTCATAATTCTGCATGTAATTCTTTTCCTTTTTAAAAATTAATGAATTTACCAAGGATTAACTGATTGTGAAAAGCGGGGATTTATTTCCTTCCTGTCTGCTCATTTCAAGTGACTTGATTCTATTGGAAATCAATATTCATAGTGTACCTGTATATCTCTACCTGTAATTTGCTTCTCTTGCATGTATGTATATACATGGAAAGAAAGACATTGTTTTCCTGACATAAATATGTCAACTTTTTATGAGGCAGCAATATCTTTGCTATGTTTGTCTGCATCATGTTTTGTCACGCATTCATTGCATCGATTTTTTCTTTCTTTCAGCTTCTCATTCTTGTATTTAGACTCTGAATAGTTCAGATTTGCTCTGAGTATTTTCCCCAGATGATCCTGTGGGTTCCTTGTGCTGATCTGGAAATTCTCACTAGCATGATGGAACTGAACAAGAGTTCTTGAACAAGTGGAAGTGACACAAGGAAAGGAGGGGCATGATTTACATTAAATAGAACAGAAATCCTTGGAATGACCAGTTAGGCACAAAACCCCACTAAATGTGTTTGGTGTCAGTGTAAATTTTTCTCACATCACCATAAAGTGTCTCATATTCAGTTTGACCTTTCTACCTAACCTTTCTCAACTCTTTTGACCCAGCAAAATAATTAATGTTTTTTTCCCAACTGATACTATTCATTGAACTGACACAAAATTATGAACTGTACAGCCTCAAGTCTGAAAATTTTCTTTCCTTTAATGTGAATTTGCAATTTGTTCAAAATATTCCCAGCACACCTCACTGCTGGGTTCTGATGGTGTGATATTTTGACTGGAATTTGGACTCAATACTGGATTCCTTGTGGAGGTAGAGATAGATAAGTGGAATACAAACAAACTTAATTATTTCCCTAAAGTCTAGATTGAAACAAAAAGTGAACATTCAAACTGTCGCAGATTAAAACAGAGTCCTTGCCAAGTGCTGTTAATAACGAAAAAAATTCTTCATTTCCTTGTACAACACTTAGGCAGTGAGTAAGTACTTTCTTTTGTGCAAACTTAAGTGGCAACGTTGGCTTTGTGCTGTTATGACCCACATGTCAAACAGCAAATGTTACATTTTTGAACTTGAATTGGTAGTTAACCTGCCATGTTTGAGACATGGATGGTTTGTGTTTAGGCAGATCAAGGGGAAAAAAGATGGTATAACCGTAATGATATGCATAGCAGTGTCCACAAGGTTTACCCATGCTGCATGCCTTGTAGATTCTGCGATACAATTTTCATTTTCAATGTCAACTTAAAAAAAAACAATTTAAAAAGTACTTTTATTTGTTAAAAGAGGTCTGGCTTAGAATATGTGATGTCAGCAAAACTATCTGGACAAGACTGAAATTATAGCTAGAGCTTCTCAAATAGCCCTCCTGTTTCCAGTTGTATCATAGTCTCAAAATGTTTATTTCCTGTAATCGTCAGAACACAAATCAATTTATTAGTCGGGGACAGTACTCTAACTTCTCTGGAGTTGCATAAATTGTGGCTGGAGTTATGGAGCCTAAATACTTTGGGAGACAAATTGAATACAAACACAGTGAGCAAGGACTTCGCATCACGCCTAGTGTTTGTTGGACAGCGTGGTTTTGCTGCAGGTGTAAATTGTGGTGACTGACCTATGGTGACAATGAGAGAAGTGTCTGGATGTCGCTGCAGGAGAAGCTGGAGGACAGGGAGGGCCAGCTGGCGTGAAATGAACCGTCTGGCAGAGCCGTGCACTGCGCCAGGAATCCTCTGCCTCATGCGGTCCGGGGCTGCCTGGGTCAGGTCCCGGTAACAAATCACCTTCCTGGTAAAAATGAAAAGTGTCACTGACATAACGGAAGGCTTAAAAAAACCCCAGATCTTGGAATGACCTTCCTGTAAGTCTTCTGCCCAAAAGACTGGCAAGATTTTTTCCAAGATGATCATTTCTAATCTCCCTTCACTTCCCTACTGGATCACTCCTGAAATGCCAGGCAAAAGGAATGATTCATAAATTACCTTTTTCTTCCCAGCAAGGAAATAAGTGCAGACTTCAGTTGTAACTGAGAACTGAAAAGGCTAGAGAAACCTTGGCTGTTTCCCCCTTTGGCTGCTTTTACTCAAGTATCGCTCTCGTTCCTGCTGTCACACCTTGGGTGTGTGCTATATCCATGTTCCACACTGAGAGGCTTGATTAGAATTTGTTAAAGTACAATTCTTTACTTATTTTGGAATCATCCTTTTTATGAAAACCAAGTGGAAACACTGAAAGCATGAAGATATCATGTTATCCAATAAACACAATATTCTAAAATCTCATGCTAAGACATAAATGTTAAGTGAAAGAACTGCAGCTTCCATTCTTGCCCTCCGTGCTGAATTTAATCTTACAGGAAAAGATGGGGTTAGATAATATCCAGGCAATTTTTACAATTCTGTATTCCACAGTGTCGTGATGAAAAAGTAAAAAAGGAAAGTCTTTATTGATTTAGATCTAATTTAAAAACAGTGCAGCAACATTATCTCAGGGTTTCTTTATGCTGATGTCAAATATGTAAACCATACTTTCAGGGTACATATGTGAAAACTTAAAAACAATTCCAAAGTGAATTGTAATTTTTAATCTTGTTTCTGCCTTCACTAGCAAAAATATAACTGTAAAACATACTGTAAAAATGCAATCTGGTCATCTCTGTAGAAGGAAGTGTTTTTCAGACTTTAGAGCACCTTTGCTGAGAGTAGCATGGTGGACGAATATAATATAGTGACTGCTGTCATTTCTGTAGAGTTTTAGACCAAAGATTGTATTAAAAAGTACAGCAAATTTTTTATTGTTTTGCCATTCTACTAGTTGGAAGATCCCCTCAAAGCCTGTGAAAAGCTTTTGTAAGCTATGAGTTTGCTATTTGTTTGCCTTAATTGCAAACACCCATAACTAACTTAAATCAGCATATGAGTTCCAAGGTCACCACTGCCATGGAGTCGTCTTTGCTTACATTCTGCTTTTATGAAGGTGTCATCACATCCTATTGATCTTTCTCTGTCTGTACTTTAAGACTTAAAAGCCAGCAGGAAGGCAGTACAGGCATCTTTTAAAGATGTAAGAAGATATTCTGGCCCCTTCCTTTACGATAACACAGGTAGGTAAAACAATGGGGCAGATCTTCAAATGGTGTAGCAGAGTGAAGCTGAAGTTTTGTACACTTGAACGTTCTAAGCATAGCTTTAAAAAAAGGCTGAATTTGAATGAAAATGCTTTCTGTGTAGCTGAAAATGTTGGGCTTCAAATGCTGAGTTCAGTTTTATCTTCATTCCCATAGCATCCCCTCCTAGAGAATATAAGTCAAGTAGGGGTGTTTGCAAAAGGCAAATGTGCATTTCCCTCAGTCATATAAACTGAGCTAAGAGCCATCTCTTTTTCTTTTTTTGGTGTTTTGTTTTGTTTTGTTTTGTTTTGGTACAGCATCCAGCAAAAGGAAATCATGTTAGGTGCCACAAGAATAAAAACTTAAAATAAAAATGCAAACTGAAATCAGTCCTTTCCCCAAGTTTTCTAACTGCCTCCTTAGGCTTATCTGGTTCAATTAGATATGGCCCAGTGTCGATTTTGCAACTGCCATGGAGCTGCAAACCACAAGATTATGCATAATCTGAGATGTTTTTAGTCTGCTTCAATTATCCAAAGAAGAATAAAATGCTACAACTCATATTGATGATTTAGTTGTCTCAGGGCAATATGCATTTCTGGAGATATGAAAGAAATATTATAGGAAAATTTAATGGGTCCTTCCAAGTAGGATCATGTTGTCCTCTGTTGTTTTCCCAGAATTTATTTTTGATTCTTTTCATCCTATAATTCTGGAACGTTATTGTTTTCATTTGTTCTTTGTCATCTTGATCCCTGTGGGACCTCTGAAGATCATCAAGACCAACCCCTACTCCCAGAAGTTACCTTTTACATATATATATAGAGAGAGATATAATGAATACTTGTGGAAGTAAATTGAACAAAATCCCAAATATTATAACTTTTCTGATATTTTTAATTT
The DNA here is from genome assembly GCA_013397795.1 of Orthonyx spaldingii. Taxonomy (NCBI): domain Eukaryota; kingdom Metazoa; phylum Chordata; class Aves; order Passeriformes; family Orthonychidae; genus Orthonyx; species Orthonyx spaldingii. The sequence continues at coordinate 316,422 of VZTJ01006161.1, read as the reverse complement.
TTTATATTTGTTTAGGGCTTTGAATTCTTTCCCATTTTACTTAAATCATTAATTTAGCCAGACCTAGCTGTGTTTGTCATATGACATATGTGTTGGGCAAGGAAAAAGAAAACACTGGGAAAGAAATGTTTTATTAAAAAGAGCAAAATAAACTCTTGTAAGGAGATTTAGGAGGTATTTTCAAAATTCTGAAAATTCATTAGAAATTCTTATAGCAAGTGACCATTTCCATAGAGAAGGTTAGCGTTTTTCACATAGATTTTCACATAGATTTGATTTTTGGGTGGTGTGGTCAGGTTTTTGGGTGATATGTTGGCCCATGATCATAGTTTCCTTCCCTAGTAAGTCCAGCCTGAGAGGAGAAAGACAAGACTCTTTTGCAGATGTTGTGTTTTCCATCAGCCTTTAGGCAAATAATTTGCTTTCTCTGTTCCCTCTTTAATGTGTCCTGAAATGGTCACATTTCTGATAATGCTGTCAGGAGAAATACTTCTGCAGTTTGCTTTGACCTTTTTGCACTTTCTCATATTTTTTCATTAGTCTCAACCCATTTAAAACTAACTAAGCTTGACTCTTCAAATGAAAACTGCCCAAAATCTCTTTGGGAATTGTTGAGCCTTTAAGAGACAGAAAAAAAAAAAATCCATGTGTGATGTCTGGGAGTGAACTAATTGGACAGAAAGGGTTTCAGGGACTGTGGTTATGATAAACAAAATAGTCAATAATTTCTTCTTCACAGAAATAGAGATAGCTATGAATCTTGGAAGAAGGAGAGTTAAATCTAGAACAGATTTTATAGATGATTTCACATGTATGGGGACAGCTGACAGGCTTCCCTCTGTATTGCTATTTTCCCTCCTCTGCTTATTCAAAGCCCACATTACAAACTTTTAGGGTCATTTGAATGAAAATTGCTCCTCCTGAGCCTGATTCCATCTTTTAACCTGTTTTGCTTTATACAGATACCTTTCTCTATAATGTACAATTTCATTATTATTACTACCAGTTCATTTATATGTAGAAAAATGACCAGTGCACAATATGGAAAACTACATCTTTCTGTACTAGATTACTGAAGCATCAGAAAAAATTATGGTAGCTCAAAGGGAAAAAAAAAATAGTGGATTTCAGTTCTTTCCACTATGTGGATTTAAATCCAATAAGATTAATAAAAGTATATATTATAATGTACATAAATATACTCTTCTGGCAGTAAGTTGCACGATGATGGGTTGTCTACAAGAACAAGAAGACAGGTTAGCTTAAAAAAGTTGATTTCCTTAGACTGATTTAGGAATTACATTTTTCACTGGCAATTTGAAATTGCCAAAGAAATTTTAAAAAAGGGAGATTTTTATATTGCACAGATCATTGTCAACACTGAGAAGAGAGAAAAGTACCATGTGGACAAGTCCAAGATAAATGATCTTTGCAACAACTTGTTCAAAAAGCTATCAAGATGAACATTTTCAAAGCTGAAGCTCTATTTTTAAGATGGTTGAAATAGGAAAATTACACTGATTGTCAGTCTGGAATTGTTGTCAGTGATTTGGGTGATTGTACTTGGCAGTGTTAAATGTAGTGAAGCTTTTCTGTTCCCCATTCGTGTTGTGACACGAATGACAATGTATTGCCTCAGTGAATAACAGGGTGCTGGTCGGATTTAACTGGCTTCTGAACAGACATCCCTCTGCAGCCCACATGGGAAAAGACAGGGAGGTGGCAGTGGAAGTGTCTGTCTTCCACCTGCCATGCCCTGGTCAATATTTTCACATGTGTGAACCAGAAATAGAGCATTTTATCTGGCATATCCGCTTGCAAATTAAATTTATGGTGAAGTTAATCTGAAGAAGAAAACAGAGCAAATTGGTATTTCTCTAAAAAGCTGTGAATGAACAGAGAAAGGTTTAAACCTCCCTTCAGTCCTGTGCACACGGATTAATTTATTTCCATGGGAAGCAAACACTTTTGCCACTGAAATTAGTGGAAATGTTACTAATATGGCGGTATTGTGCTGCTATAACAAGAACTGAGCACACTTTTTCAAAGGCCAAAAATCTTTTGTAACTGAAGAAATGCAAACTGTAGATGGAAAGAGTTGAATTCTTCCATCTACTAAAGTGAAGATGGAAGTTCAGGCACTGAAGTTCCTCTTTGCAGTGATTTCACAAAAAGCATGTGTTAAAATTGCCTGTGAAGGGCTCAGTGTCTTGACAAGCAGTTTATATCTTTCTTTTTTGAGAAATCATATACTACATCCAGCTCTGGAGCACAGAAAGGACGTTGATGCAGTGAGTGCAGAGGGGGGACCCCAAGTTGATTAGAGGGATGGAGCAATTGCCCTGCAAGGAAAGGTTGAGAGAATCTGCTAAAAAAAAAAGGCTTTGGGGTGACCTAATTGAACCCTTCCAATATGTGAAGGGGGTCTACAAGAGAGACGGAGAGAAGCTTTCACAGGGGCATGTGGTGACAGAACAAAGGGGAATGGCTTCAAAGTGAAGGTCAGTAGGTTTAGGTTAGATATGAGGAGGAAATTCTTCACTGTGAGGGTGGTAAGGCCTGGCACAGGCTGCCCAGAGAATTTGTGGATACCCCATCCCTGGAAGCGGTCAAGGTCAGACTGGATGGAGCTCTGGACAACCTGATCTAGTGGGAGGTGTCCCTGCCTTTGTCAGAGAGGTTGGAATAAGATGATCTTTAAGGTCCCTTGCAGCCCAAACCATTCTGATTCTGTGAGCTGTCTCCTACTGAAAAGGCAATACAGCCACATGGTGTACTGGTGAATTTAATTTCACATATACAGGGCATGGGGATTCAGGTAGACATAATATTTACCTTTATAGTTCACTCATTAATTAGTATGTTGTACGCTGATTTGATAATAGCAATTATATTCTCCAGTAACAGCAGGTACTCCACAGGAGCCAGTTCTGTCTCTGAGGCTCTGATGCTCTAGAACTGTGATTTGGTGAGCTAAAACCACATTCTCAGAGTTATTAAACTAGTCATGCAAATCCTTCTTAATTTAGGGATCACTGACTACTTAGACTGTAACAGCTCCTTAGGAACCATTACAGTCCTGGGTCCAGCTACCAGTGTTGGTGCTTTGCAGTCAGGTTGAATATTTCTATTAATATTCTGGATTTATCCTTACAAAAGCAGTAGAGAAAGAGTGCTTCCAGTTTTTTCCAATCTCTGGATTCTTTCTGCATGCTAACTGACATAGCCTTATTTCAGAAAAGCAACAAATCCCCCACACTCCAAGGTTAACACCACCTGAACATAATCTAGGCTGAAGCAGATCTATTTTCCTACTGCTTGGAGGTACTCCACAGCAGTAGTAAGTTGTTCTTCTCTGATTTGCCTCTTCTGCATAGCCAAAGCATTTATTGAGAAAATAGAAGTCATCTTTTAAGTTAACCTACTTGTGGAACACTGTTTTTAAAAGGGAGATTTTTCAATATATCTGAGTCAAAGTGTGTCAAAATGCAGCTTTTTAAACTTCCTAAGTGATGTGAGGGAGGAAGAGCTCCCTTGTGTGAAAACAACTAAATAAATTGGTTCATTCAGATTTGTTGCAGAATGATAGGTGCCTAGAAGAAGAACATCAGAAATTCTGATTCCAGTTTACTGCGCTGTATTTAGAGCTGCACTTTGGTTTTGTCACAGTAGGGTTAGTTGTGTGAATAATGGTTGATCAGTGTGAGCATGAGGAAGTCACACCATGGCCCTTAGTGCTGTAATCTGAGTTTATGGAAAGAGATCTCTAAAGCACAACTAAGCATTTGATAAATTATTCAGAAGCAGAAGCTTTAAGCTGCTTGTTGTACTGTGCATCTTTGTAGCAATTGTTGCATAAATTTCATATGACACAAATGTGTGTAAGGGCACAATGTGAGAAGGAGATTCCCTTTGGTGATTTATACATCCTCCCTTGTGAGATACAGATGAGAATTGCTCAAATCATGGAATGATATCATGGAATCACGGTATTGTTTGGATCGGAAGTGACCTTAAAGATCATCTCGTTCCAAATGCTCCTCCATGGGCAGGGACACCTTCCTCTAGACCAGGTTACTGAGAGCCTCATCCAACCCAGTCTTGAACACTTCCAGGTTTGGGGCATCCACAACAACCTGTACCAGTGCCTCACCACCCTCACAGTAAAGAATTTCTCCCTAATATCTGACCTAAATCTACCCTCTTTCAGTTTAAGGCCGTTACCTCTTTTCCTCTCATGACATGCCCTTATCAAAATGTTCCCTCTAGCTTCTTTGTAGGCCCACTTAGGTACTGGAACATTCTAAAAGGTCTTCCCAGAGCCTTCTCTTCTCCAGGTTGAACAACCCTGACTCTCTCAGCCTGCCTTCACAGGAGAGGGGCTCCAGACCTCTGGTCATCTTCACAGCCCTCTTCTGGACTTGCTACTCTGGACTTCAAATCCATATCCTTCCTGTTCTTGGGAGCCCCAGAGCTGGAAGCAGCACTCTGGAAACAGCTGCTTACATGGTTATGGGAAACTGATGTGCTGTACTTGGTTTGAAAGATTTTTTTTTTTTTTTTTAAAGATTTGTGTTTAACTAGAGCATTTGAATACACTGCTCATAGAGCAAAATTAATCACAGTGATGGCTCAATCTCACTGTGTTACGTGGCAAGTGCAGGGTAGGCTGCATATAAAATACATTCCAGGGGTTTAGAGGACTCTTTTAATCCAGCCTGGAATACTGTGCCACTGAAGCCAGCTCTGCAGATTTATGAATGATGGGTCATTAACATCCAGTTCAGCTTCTTTAGTGCACATCAGCTGATGAGGGCTGAGCACAGCCAAGATCTAGTAGTGGTGTGGATGAGGATGAGGACATGACCTAGACTCATGGCAATTTCTCCCAGGAAGGGATGCATGGTGCTTCTCTTTAAAAGCACCTTTTAAAATATTCACAGTTGCTTTAAATTCTACTCAGTCACTGCAATGAGGATTCATATAAGGCCCAGGCTGATAGTATGTACAGGCATGACCATATAGAATTATAGTTTCTTCTGCTGGATAATTTTTCAACATCATTGGGCATAGTAATTTCTTAGTTCTTCTTTTTTTGGAGCCAGGAAAAACCTCTCATTAATTTCTAGTGTAAGAAGAAACCATTTCCAGTGTCTTATATGGACATATGCTCCACATGCTCAGAATTTCGTACAGATAATTACTTGTTTTGAAAATCTTGATTTGTTATTCTATTACCTTCGTTCAAATTTTATCTTTGCTGTCCTTACATCCACGGTTTTATTTCCCATGTTCTATGTTTCTGCTGGCTTTTAGTTTACACTCACAAATTTCTAGAGACATCTCTCTTGCAGAATTTACAATTTATAGATGATTTTTAAAGAGGTTCTTCAGTTAAAATAACAGAGAAATTTGAAACATTAATATTTGGAATTACAGCATTAGTGTGGTTGTGACAGTTTCTCAGAATACAAGCTTAACACCTTTTCTGTACAGGTGCAACATTTTTTGACACTTTTTTAGGAGTACTATCTGTAGCTTTAGAAATTATGTACTGGAAATGCTGTGAGTCCTGAGCTCTTAAATCAGCATCACTGTCAGCACAATCTGAGGCAATATTGCACTGGAGGCACATCTGTGAGCTGAGGTGGGCAAGAGCACTTTGGACAATGGAGAGCAGATTTATCCAATATGGGATCCTCTGATGGACCCAGGAATGTAATTTATGCATGGAGTATGTGCATGAGATGTACTTCATCATGCAGGGAAATTTTGAGGTTTTTCTGTCAGATTGTTCCTTTGAATAATGTTATCCAAGTGAAGAATTACTTCATTTTAGAATTTGAACAGACGAAAAGTAGTTATTTCAGAAATATATTAAAATAATACTGATGTGTAAGATACAATTCAGAGCTTTTGAAGCTTAGGGCATGAATTTATTTTTTCCTCTGAAATTATGTTTCTCCTCATTCTCAGCTCACCAACAATTTGCACCTTTTTATGCTTTTCAATGGATAGATTAAAAATCCCATTACAGCATCCCTCTATTCATATATACGTTTGACAGTCAGCTTCCAAGTTTATGACTTCAGTTCAACAGTCTAATAAAAGAATCTCGAGTATTAGTGCCTAATTGTTGAAACAGAAGTGGTGAGGTTAAGTATCCAGTGCCTTTCTCCTTCTGTAGTTCTTGAAGCAGTGCTACCCAGCCTGACACATCTGCCAGCACTTCACACCCACTTGCTCACCTATGAGTGACTGAACAAAGAACAAAGCAATGAAAAATCAAGCTTTACCTTTTAAGTAGCAATGATAGCAGGTTAGAGAAAACCCGAAATACGGGCTGCTCAATGCATTGGAGGGACAATATTCTAGCGGAAAATATTGTGGCATTTTATAAGGGATTACAAATTATGTTAGTAATTACATAGGTTTGCCTAACAAGTTTTGAAAATATATATAGGGACCAAATTTGACAGTGTGCAAATAAAAATGTTTGGTTCTGATATGCATTTTGGGAGAAAAGGCAATCAAGGAAAACCGTCAGTTATATTCTTTAGATTAAGTAATTTTTTTTTTCAATAAGATTGATACAATTAATATAAAACCTACATTTTTAAAAGCAAATTGAATCCTCAAAATCCAACCAATATCTTTTAGAAAAAAAAAAAAATTTTTTTAAAAAAGAAATGTACCCATCCTTGGTTTAGAAAGTAAGTGAAGCTTATTAGGGAAGCAAGAAGGATGTTCTATTTCCCTTCTTCTGACCTGATTGATATTTTCTTTTCTGTCTCCTGACATGTTTTCTATAACGCAGACCACAGAAAAATAGCTGGCAACGTGGCTTGATTTTCTTCCAACCTTCAGACTTCAAATGCAGAAAAATGTCTACTAATTTCTATTTCAGTGTTGCCATAGACACAGTTTCTATGATGTTTTTATTTTTTTACTTCTGTCTATCCCTCTGTCTATGGATCTTTCATCTTGCTAGCTAACAACTTTTATTCTTCCTTCCCTCTTTACTTTCCATGCTTTCCAACTACACCCCAGTATCTACTTCACGTTCTTAATTTAATCAGGTGTTGGAATTTTCTTTTTTCTTTTTCTTTTTTTTTTATTTGTTTGTTTGTTTGTTTTGAGGGTTTTTGTATGAGGGGGAGGGGTTATGTGTGTTTTTTGGTTTTTTTGCAATTCAGAATCCTCACTCTTGATGTTCTGGTCAGCACTCGAATCCTGTAATACCCCACAGGTTGTGTCCAACGTTTCCTGTTGGGCTTTGAAATACCCTTTTGTTCTACTCTTGAAACTCACAGTAATTAACTTTGCCTCACATACTGCAGAAAAGGGATGCCTTCAGGTCCCCCCCTTCCTGCTCTGTTCTCAGGTTGTGCTGGATTTCTCTTTGATTCTGTTTGCAGTGTAATACACATTCTCTCACACTGCACTTTCCCCACATTTTGTTTCTCCCAGACCCTCTTCTCCTGTTTTTTTTCCTGTTTATAGTAAATACAAACAGCAGCAGCAGCTCAGGATGCACAGTGTGTGTAGGCTTAATGTACCTACTCATCTGCAGTCATTCATCACTGCTACTGGATCTCTTTTTCAACTGCAAAGAGCAAGACAGTTCAGTGATGTACTTAAATTGGATGCTAACTGCTGCTGGTGAAAATGTTTCATCCCTATTCATTAACAAAAAAAAAATAAATTATGACTTTATTACTCCTTCTTAACATGCAGGTGGGCATTTAATTCCTAATGCACTATGTGAAATTTATAATCTCCTGATATGGCAGGGACAAACCAGATCATAAAAGTAGAGCACCTGTGTTTTTCCATGGAAGTTACACCTGTCCCTCTAGGAACATGGACTGGGCCTATGAATATTTTGACAATACTCACAGTCTTAACTTTGGAGCTCTGATTTATAGGCCTAATTCAGGGCTTTGGAGTCCCCTTATGTATTTCCTGGACGTAGTTAGATTCCAAATTACAGATGCTCTGAATAATCTTCTGTGGAGAATGAAATTTCTTATTTGGACTGTCTATGATCCTACACAGATCACTTGACTTTGATGCCAAGAGTTAGCTGCTGTCTTCTGTTTTCTTATGCACATTTCATCATGTGGCATTTTCCCCTTTAGGAAACGCAGAGGTTGATTCTCCCTAAATAATAGTTGTCATCAATTTTAATAGAGCTCTGCTCAATTCAAACGTGTCTCTAGAGACATTCTACCTTCTTTGAAGTTGGGCAAATATGATAATTCACTGTTACTACCAAAAGACATTTTTGTTGTGTTGTTTTTTGTTTGCTTGTTTACCAGCAAGGGTGGTTTTTTTGGTTTTTTGGGTTTTTTTTGTTTTTGTTTGGTTTTTTGGTTTTGTTTTTGGTTTTTGGGGGTTTTTTTTGTTTTGTGGGGTTTTTTTGGGTTTTTTTGTTTGTTTTTGGTTTTTTTGTTTGTTTTTTTTTTTGTTTTGTTTTGTTTTGTTTTTGTTTTTTTCTTTTTTTTTTTTCTGTTATTCTGTTCTACTGGGCTTTTATTCTGGACTTCTCCCAAGTCTTGGAGGAAGTCTCATGTGCCACCTTACTTCTCGTCAAATATTTATCTTCTGGCTTTTTTGCTGAAGTGGTGGTTTAGCTTCGGTAAAATTGGGTTGATACAAATCCAAGACTGATGTGGCTTGAGGATGAGATTGATTAGCAGCAGGCTCCCTGTGCTGTCTATTGCCTGTGTGTGGACTGAAAGGAAAAATGCTTGCAAGTCAATCAGAGCTACAGAATTTTACAAACTACTTTGAAAGAACTAACTATTAGTTAAAGTTCCAAAGTTACAAAATTAATGGTAAGCTTCACACTGTACAAACTCCTGGCTGGTGCAAAGCAAATCTTTTGTATGTCTCCTTTTACAGCTACTCTGTTCTTACTGCCCGTCTGCATCTGCTGATCAGTTAACAAAGCCTAAATAATTATTTGTCACAAGTTGTAGTTGTTATAATTCTTTTTTATCAACAATTTGGGAATCTCTCTTTTGCTGCCTGTTGTCCTGTGAACCGCTCCTCCTCTCCCACCTGTGTTAGCAGAGAAAATCAGCCCCTTCCATGCAGCTGAACTTGTTGGCAGTGTTCCTGCCTGCTTTTAACCAGCGTAAACAGCTCTGGGATTTACTGCGGAAGTGTGAATCGCCTCATCTGGAACAAGCATCTGAACTTCAGGCATTGCGTTTAAGCGAGCCGCAGGCAGCTAGGCATCCCAGGGAGGAACTGTCTCCACTGCCAGTTAGCTCTTTAGGAAAGAAAAACGCAACACAGGGAGACACAACCCTTGGAGATGTGTTTCCACACCTTTCCTCCAAGAGGGCAGCTTCATCTCAGCTTCATGCTGTTGTATCTGTGTCTACCCTGGGGAGGTGGCACAGGATGTGCCGCCCCTTCCAAGTGGTGCTTCCAGTTTTGCAGCACCAGAGATAATCTCTTCTTATTTCAGTGTGCTTGTTTCTCTTCAGTTGTCTTCAGGTGAGTTACTCCTAATTTACTTCGGTGTTTGTGAAAAAAAGAAACAGTCTCTGGGATCAATACTTTTGCTTTGAATGCCTTTACTTTGGTCATATTAACCTAATAAAATGAAAACAGGCAGAAATGAAAAGATTTCTTAAATGGTTGCTAATACTTCAGAAACTGGTGTCTGTGTACACTATGGCTTTGTTTTTTTCTTTTTTTGGTTTAGTACTAAATGGGAAACTTGAATTCTAAACAAGCAGAGGCTATACACACTATTTTTTTTCCTAATTCTCTATTACTGACCTTGTAATAGACCTATTAAGAAAGAGTCAGAGTTGATCACTTTAACCATAGTCACAATTTATGAGACTATTATCTCACATCTAAATAGGCAGTGTTATTGTGCACTGTATGCTACAGTTCTGCTTTTCAGCTCAGTAAATGACTGGCTGCATTATTACCAAGTATTTCTGTAGAAGCCCAAAGTGTAGTTAATTTTTTTGTTTCTGTGGACAAAAATCCGATAGCATCGAGACCAGTGCAAACATAGGAAAAAAACACAGAATAAAGAGCTAGAAGATTACAGGAAGGGTTGGACCTGTGTGAATAGCAGAGGTATGGGGATTAAGAGTCTGGGTATCCTGCAGCACATCCATAAGAATCTCCAACAAGATCCGTAAGAATTCAGGTATCCTCTAATCATTACAATCATTAGCTTGAAACCCTCGTAGTTTCTTCCTGAGCTGTACCAGAGCCTGGAGACACAAGCTCAGAAATCTCTGGCTCATCTTGCCCTGATTTCAGTGCAAGCATTCAAATCTTCACCTTTCTGTCCTGATTTTCTTCTCTAGCTCCTAATAGTGACAGTCATATTTTCCTCCTGTGTTTGTCCTTGACTTCTTCCCCCACCTCTTATTGCTCCAAAGTATATGCTACAGTCATATTTTGATTCCTTGGTATCATGCTTGTCGCATGGTCTACTTGCTATATCTTCCTGTATTAACATTCTTTTTTTTCCTCCAGCTGTATATTTGATTAGTATTCACCACTTTAAAAACTGCTTCAGTTTTATTCTCCCTGTGGACTTTCTTTAAGAGTGTTTACTTCAGGCAAAGGATAGATTATGCTATCATGTTGTAAAATCCTAGTAATACCAATAAATGCCTCTAATGGAATGAATTCTGTCCCTCTTTTACTAGAGTACCATTGAGTAGGTGTCCCACAGCAGTGGGTTTATTAGAAAGGAAAATCCAAATTAAAAAAAATAGAAAGGAAAAGAAGTAAAGCTAGCTGTATACTTTAGAAAATTAGAAATATCAGAGTCCATCAATCTAGAATCTGCTTGCAGTTTCCAATTGCTCTGCTGGCAATAATGGGGTTAGAGTAGTGTGAAAACTGAATCAATAAAATCAAGCACATGCCCTCTGAGTTGTGGAGCATATTGCATGGCATAGGATATTGCACTGTATATTTCTCCTAATAAAACCAAGCCATGTTTGATGCAGCAAAGAAAGGAGCCAGAAAATACAGTGGCTGTTTCTATTTCTAAGGGCATGACTGACATACACTGTTTGTATTTTGCCTGGAGTGTAGCACTATTGAGAATTACTAATAGTCATGACAGGTTTCCTCTTTGCTTATATCCACTTTGTATTTTACTTCCCAGCATGGCTGCAATATAGGCTTTTGGTGACTTTGACCTTGGGAATCTATTGAAAGCAAACTTTGGCCTATAATGCAGCCCAGGTGCTGCTGGGAAGAAGCTACCCTGGTTTCTAGTGGTGTGTTGGGTAAAGACTGCAGACTCTCAGGCCTCTGTGCATACCCTCAAAATCCTTCCTGACAGCTCTGTACACATGCAGCTGTGACAATTGGATATGGATGGTGGGGGAGTAAATAATCAGGTGTTTATGGTGCCCTCAGAAAGAGAGATGATACGCGATATCCGCTGTGAGGTGACAGAGCTGCAGAAATGTGGATAAATCTCTTCTGGTAAAACTGGCAGCTGCTGCTGGCAGGGCATCACAGGGAACAGTGCTGGAATTCAGCTGGTAGGCCCCAGATGCTCTGAGATGGTTCCCAAGGTGCTCATCTTCAAGTGCTTTGAGAACAGGCTGTGTTTCCCGACCTAGTCCAGTTTTCTACACAGGCCAGGCTGCTTTTTTCTCCTTCCTTGTGTGTGGTTGTTGGTGGCTGAAGGTAGAGAAGAAGGTCACACTGGTTGTTGCAGTTGCAGAGTTGGGCTTTTTGACAGTTGTCCAAAGGTCAGGCTGCTTGTTCTTTCTGAGTGCAAGTAAATAAATGAAACAAAATGAGGCAAAAAATCCCCAGATCTAATAGTTCAGAGTATCTATTCAGATGAAATGGCACTTTATTCCCTTATAAAACATTACACAGAAGAACACGAGGAAAACATACCTGTTTGAATCCTTTTGAAAATGCTTTCTTAAGACTGCCAACTTGGAAAGCAGCTGAAAGAAGCAAGGGGAAACACTGATTGCTGTACAGGATGTGACAGCTAAAGTGTCTTCTTTAAAGGAGGGGAAAGTTCCTCAATAGCTCTCCTCCATCAGTGCAAATTGCTACAGAAAGCAGTTTACTGTATGCTGTCCAGAATTAACAAATCGAGTTATTGATGAAGCATCCAGGTCACCACCTCAGCTGAAGGGAAGACCAAGGGGCACAGTGTCTTGATCAAAAAAAATTTTTTTTTTTCTGTGCAGAATCTGTATTTTGTCTAAGATACAGAGCTTGCACTGACTCAGCAGTTGAGATAATGAATCTTCTTCTGAAGCTGAGGTTTCTGCATATTAGTGACAGTATGGTATATTGAGGCCCAGACTGATAATGGTACTAAATAATCATCCCTTTTAAAACAGAAATTACTTTGATGAACATTAACATGAATATCAGTGTGAATACAAGGTGTGCTTAGTACTATTTAACGTGACCTTCATTTTGATAACAGCTCTAATTAGGTAGGTTTTGTAGAAGCTGACAATCAGCTATGTTTGCATTGCTGTAGAACCTTGTGGATTCTGTTTATCTGCAGTTTTGTGACTTTCACCTTTTCTTTATCATTTGAGTTTAATCCTTTTGAGCAGATGAAACATCCACAAAATATTTAAGTGTGTCCCTGACACGGGTGCTGGGAGGAGAGTGCCCTGACATCTTAAGTCCACAGCACCCAGATAGGGCCACCCAGGCTGTTCCAGAGGAGAAAGAGGCATCAGTGGAGCTGCATCAGCTTCCTGAAGCAGTGTACCACTAAGTCTCTTGGACACTACTGCTGACCTAGGGAAGAGGGATAACACAGGGATAGCATAGTCTGGGATGTGAGGGATCCAGGCTTGTCTGGCATGCACACAGAGGATTTGCTTGTGATCTGGCTGTGCTTAACAATTATGTCATGTTTATCATATTGAGCTAACAACAGCAGACTTCTCCAGCCACCAGCACAACAATTAGAGCAAGACTTGTTCTTGAGCTCTAACATCTTTTTAAGATGCATGTTTGCATAGGCATAGAGAGGCTCACAGGGTAACTTTAATTACTTTGATGCCAAAAGGATTTTTTGCTATTTCTTTTTATACCTTTTACACAGTTCTGTGTACCCACAAGTATTAGCATGCATACTTGTACTTCTCTAAGTCTGATAACTCAGCATAGTTCTAAGGACCTGTAGAGCTAAGAGACCAAAGATCCTACTGTCTTGAGGAGCCGTGGCTCCCCTCAGTAGAGTATGTTCTGTAAACTTATTGGCCCCCCAGGGAAATTAGGTCTATAAGTTGTGTGTGTGGGTGGGGTGGAGAGATACAGAGAATACAGCAGAAGAAAAACAGAAGAAGAAGAAGAGCATGCATGCATGGTGGGCTTCACAACATGATGCATCAGAACAGGAACCTATTAAAATACTGAAGTAAATGACCCTCGACCCTCTAACCTCCAACCGTGTCTAGTGTTCATTCCTGAAACCAGGAGAAAAAGGCATCAACTTTATAAAATTTTCTTCCCTGGTTGTGCCCTCTTGTGACTCTTTTGTAAGTGTCAGATTTGGTTCTGTTGATGTTTCTGTTGGAGGGATGCAGTGTAATTCTAATCCAAAGCTTTTTCTGTGTCTTTCCTTTATTCGTGGCATCTGTCTACCCTCTACTTTCCCTTAAACCCACACCTGGTCTGGGTAGGGAACTGCTCACATGTAAATTTAAGCTTGAGAGAGGCTGAAAAGCTGCTATGGAACATACAAATGCCTTATTATTTGCATTTGCTAATTAGAAATTTCTCCTTATTTTTTAAGGTGGCTTTAGGGTATTTTGGGGTCACATACACAAATTCTTGTTTCAGCTGTTAATTCTGACAATCTACTCTTTCTTAGTAAAAAGTTCAGATTCCCTTAGTTTTTGATGTTATTAGATTATGAGGCTTCAGGGACGATTTCTGTTTATGAAACATGACATTTTTCATCACTGCTAAGATTCTGTGTAATACAGATATGAAAAAGCCATGTTTGGGTCTACAAACATTAAGGAGGTTTAATTGGAATGAATAGAAATTGCTGTTTAAGGAAATATTCCTGCATTTTTCATTATAGTTCTACTTTAACAATCCTGTGTCTAAATGCCATGTACAGCCAAGATCCTTAATGCAGATGAGTCGGGATTTCTCCAGAAAATGTAGAAATAGTTCTTTGGGGATTTGTGAAAAAAATTTTTTTTCCTTGTATGCTGTTATGCATCATCTTTTATTTATCAAAATGTAATTTGATTCCTTCTCTTTTAGCCTGCAAGGAGTTAGCAGCTTAAGGGCACTGATATTGAATTTCAACTGTAAGGTATTTTTTTTCCTTAGGTAGAAGAGGGAGAGTTGTTTGAGGACATGGCCCGTGGCTCTGAGAGCTGCTCATGATGGCTCCCACATTGTTAGAAACCAAACAATTTGTCAGAACTCTTACAGATTAGGATTAGAAGAAGGAAGGAATGGAGGATTGATGAAAGGGGAAATATGAAATGACTGAAGCCTTACTCTCATTACAAACAGTTGCTGAATGGTTTTTTTTCTATTCAAAGTCAGTAAGTACAAAACATTGAGTTTGCTAATCAGATGAGAACTTCATTAATTTGTTTCAGAGACCAAGGCACACATCATTTTTAGCTGCAAAAGTCTGTGGTTTAACTTCACAAAGTTAATTGGAAGATTTGATTAAAAAAAAAAAATCATTTAGAAACATATTTTTTTTTAAAGTAGTGTCAAGAAAGGTGCTAAAAGTGCTCCAGCTTTGAATAAGACAAAATATGTTTAAGACCTGACTAAATTATTTTCCAAAGTTATGCCTATTTTTAGCAAAGATATTTTCAAGCCAATAATCTATAGCAGAAGAGTACAAAGTTGAGCACAGCAGCCAGGGACCATTGAGCTCCTGGAGTTAAGGGTGCATTAGTGTTTCTATTACAGACTTGGGCATTTTGCAAGATAGGATGGTTGTAGTAATTGGTTCCAGACTGAAACAAAGCTTGAAAGGTTGAGACCTGAGATCACAAGTTATACTTTTAGAAATGTATTCTGGGAATTACTTAAACTGCTGTGGTTTGTTTATGTTATGCTGGATTCCCAAGGTCCCCATTAAGATTCACACTTGCATTAAAGGCAAATTTGCATAAACAGGCACAATACCCAGACAAGTAGTTCGCAGTCTCATGCACTCAGCTGAGGTTGTGGTTTCAATAGGTGCTTAATCCCACCACATCAGGGTTAGTGAGTGTCTTACTGAATGAAACATGGCACTGAAATTCCACTTAGGCATCCTGAGGCCTTGCAGCTCACCAGGAGCATAAGGATCAACCTGCCCATCCTGGCTGATAGGGACAGCTTTGAGGCCCTTGAGGGCTCAGCACTGTTGGCTGCTGCATCTTTTCTCCTTGGCTGTGCAGGCTGACTAAGGGGATAGGATAACCTATTCACAGAATCATTTAGGTTGGAAAAAACCTCTAAGATGGCCGAGTTCAACCTGTGACTGATCACCACCTTGGCAACCAGACCATGGCATGAAGTGCACCGTAGCAGAGCTATTCCACCCCCTGTCATTTGGCCCCCATCCTTGGCTGTGCCATGGCGTGATCTCTGCACATGGAGCAACCTGAGCAGTGGCATCATGTAAGCCAAAAGACATGCAGTGGTTCTCATTTGAAGCTTGGGGCTCAGATGCAAACTAAGGAACCAAGCAAATTGTTCCCCTCGGTGTAGACTCCCCACAAAGCTCTTTGGGTTATCTTTGGCTCACACTTCCTGATCTGGGCATTTTCTGTGGCTGAGCAGAACCCCGGGATGGGAATATCTGTCACATTCACTGAGTGTCCTTCAGAAAAGTAGTCCTGGTTCTTTCCTAACTTGGGGTTTTATTTTTGAGGTTATTTCCTTTGGGATTAGTGCTTTCTTGGACTGAAAAGAAATAGGCTTATGTTGTTGTTGTTACTAAAAGCCGGACAGGTTCTCCATGCCTTGCTCTCTTCCTGACTGTATCTTGAGGACAAAGGTGTTAATTTACCCTCACCATCTGACAGTGTTATATCAGGAAAATAATAGCTTTGCAAGCAAAGAACTAAACTTCACATTGATATATTTTCTAAACTATTATTTTCAAAAATGAGCATGAAAACACTTTTTTTTTCCCCCCGGTGTGAATGAGATGTTACTGTCGCATTTGGCCTGAGGTATTTATGATTTACTTCACAGAATCAAAAGGAAGTTTATAAAGAGTTTGTCACAGAGCCTCAGGTAGTTAGTTACCCACTTGCTGCTGAAAAAAGATAACTGATAGGAAGAGATACACCAAATTTTTGTATAGAGAGAGACATCTGTATGTAAGGGACTGTGTTACTAGAAACACTTATCTTTCCATACGGTTAGAATTTTGCAAAGTTTTTTGTGCTATGTATTAGCTCTTGCAAATTGCTTGCCAATTTAATATCAGCAGCATCTAAACAGTAAGTAATTGCTTATGATAATGAGCGCAAACTAATTTACTGGAATATGTTAATATTCACAATGCACTTTAGAACAGCAGGGTATTCCAAAAATACTACTCTGTTGTTTAATTGCAGTGTTTAGGTTGCATTGTTGTTACAAATGCTGGCAATATCATCACAAAGCCAGCCTCTCATTGAATAGCCTGCTTACTGAGACTCCAGCATGTGAGTAGGTAGTGTCCTTTGAGAACTAAACAGGGTAGGAACAAAACCACCTGGATTTAAATAATGATCCTTAATTTCTGATTGATGTTCATTACATGAATAGGCAGAGAGCCTTCTTACGACTTGTAAAATTTAAGAAATTTCAAGTCAAATAGCGTGCAGTCCTTATCTTACTCTTTGTGTGTCTTCAATGGAATGAATCTTTGTGTGAGATGTAGAAACATATCTAGGAACATGATCCATGTTACAGATATACTGTAAGAAAATACTGTAGTGTAGGAGTCCTGAAAACTTCCAAGTTGGTGTGCTGCAGCTCATTCTACAGGACTGGTGCTTAGTGTATTTGAATCACTATTTTTTTTCCTTCTTTTCTTGGGAAATGTTCTGTTTTACTTTGGCTTGGGGTTTTTTTGAGCAAACTTAGAAGAATGCTTGTTGAAAAAATGGGTTCTCTCTGAGCAGATTTCTTCACAGGGTATTACTTGCAGTTTTGAAGGGTTCTTGATATCTTTGTGTATGCTGTTATAATGTAGTGTATTAAAGTAAGGCTTTCCAAACTATTGGATACTGATCTTCAGGATATTAGAAGTAATCACAATTTCCTCCAGCCAGACCGTAAGAAGTGAGGATTCACAAAATCACTGCACTAATTAGGCTGGGTTAGTCTTCAGAGGGTGATTAACTGCTCACCTCGCTTGCATTCAGGAGTAAACTAAGATAAAGCTGATAGCACTGGCACATGGAGTGTCAGAGTTAGTCCCTGGGGAGATGATTGAATAGCTTGGTGCCCAAAACTCTTTTGTCACGTTCTCTCCAAACACTGTTGTGGAAACCAGTGGTTAAACCACGATCTCTCATTACTTAACTATGTAACCCAGTGAAAAGCATTAAGATGCATATTTTTCACTGCAGCTCTTTATCCTCTGAAGCTGGCAGAGAATTGTTGCTTACAAACAACAGCATAAGGACTTTGCAAAGAAGAATGGCAGCAATTATCATAATGACAAAGCACGGAGTACCTCTGTGCCAGGCCGCAATTGAAAATCTCTTACGTAGCAGAACAGAAAGGAGTGGGAAGGAAGAGAATTGGCCCAACCTGGCTGGCCCCTGTTAGGTCTTACTGCAATGGTCTAATAACCTTAAAGACTTAAGTACAAATACAGCTGTGGCTGTGTACCCCTATTAAACACTGTTTGTTTCGTGCTCAGATTGGATAATGTAAGTAAACATTGGTGTTCCAAAGTCAATCCTTGGGATAATGACTAGGAAAACTCTCCAAATAAAGTATCATCTGTAGCTGCTTGCTGGTTCTTATTTTCAGGCTTCCTTAAGACAGCCAAGCAGAGACTTCTATATTGTGTTCCTCTTTTACCTGATACTTTTTGGAGGTTTGAGTACTTATAATGCTGGTGAAGGCTAGCTTTGGCTTTAAAACTTGCTTTGTACATCAACTGAAATATCCTGAAGTTTTGTTCCTGCTTGGAGTTAGGGAGATGGTACAATGCCACAAGACTGAAGTCAGTATGCAACTTGCTCATCAGTCCTTCCCTGTGCCAGGTCTCCTTCTGAGATGTCTCTGAACAGCTGCTTCAGGGGTGGATTCATGTGCTTCAGGGAGGCTTGGTGTTTATCCAAAGATTTCATCTCTTGCATTTCATTTGATTTCATTTTTGTTACGAGAAGAATGGTTACTATTTTTGCATTTCAGGATGTAACATCTCTAAGAAACTGTGTTCTTTCTATTTTTCTTCAGCTATAGCCCCTGTCTGTCTCCTCAGAAACACTCAGAAATGCTACCACAATAATCTTTTGTCTGCTAAATATTAGTAGATGAGTAATTAGTAGGAGAACATGTATGACACAGAACTTCTTACTCTTCACTACCTTTGCAAACAAACAAAATGAATTCATTGCACATTGCCCAGAATACAATTACCTATTCTCAGCAGAGGCTCCCTCTCAGCACACCCTGTGAGTTGAGGTGTTGCCAGTACAATCTTTCTGCTGCAAGCAACAGCAACATCTTGTCTTAGTCTAGCATTTGACATCCTTGGGCGTGGATCATTTTTCTGTGACTTTAGCGGGCTTGCAGTTAGCAGTGCTTTCATTTTCAGCATGCTATACCTTTCTTCTGAGACAGGTTTTTGCTGCTTTTGAGAGCCCTCTGAGGATTTTTCAAGATTAAATTATGAGATGCACAATTTAGCAAGGAACATAATATAAACGTCACTTAAAAATAACTAAGTTAATGCAAGACTGGATAGCTGGAATATTGTATTAGTAAGGAAGCCAATAAGAAATAAAGACTTTAGCCTAGAAGCATGCTAGGCACTTGCAGCCAAGCTCCTGTCCATTCTAACACTATTAAATGATTTAAGGCCAGCTATTTCAAATGTTTTGATCCCCATTTAAAGAACAGGGGGGTTATTTTTAAAGGTTGCCAGAAATGCAAAATTGCCAGAAATTCTCTTCTGAGAATCAGGATACTGCCATAGGTGCTTGCATAAAAACATAACTTCAGGCACTAATCTTTTGCATGAAATAATGACTTACAACAAAATTATTATTTCTGTGAAAAGAACATTGCCTTTTGATGGACCTATACCGAGAAAATTTAATTTTGTTTTTTCGTTTACTGGTTTTTGGCCTATAAGTACATCTGTGCAGAACTACTTTTGTGGGAGATGCTCAGATCCTGGTGTGTGTCTTCAACTTACAGGCTTCCCAGCTGAGTCAGCAAGCTTGGAAACTCTTAACAACTCGTTACTTGGCTTAGGGAATTTTTAACTTTTGCCAGGTATCTGTTGAGTTTGTAAAGTCCCTGGACTGGAACCACTGAATGATTTCACATAGGGCACCAACAGATGGTGACAACATTTGGTCTCTATCAACCTGCATAGTATTTGAGCTAATATCCTAGTTCCTGC
The DNA here is from genome assembly GCA_013397795.1 of Orthonyx spaldingii. NCBI lineage: Eukaryota > Metazoa > Chordata > Aves > Passeriformes > Orthonychidae > Orthonyx > Orthonyx spaldingii. Next base: position 296,813 of record VZTJ01006161.1, on the reverse strand, counting down.
ATCCTGTTACAAATCCCTTCAACTAACCAGCCCTTCACTACGTTCATTTTGGATTTGGCACAACTAAGAAGGCATAAGAACCAAATCAGTGCATGTGCAGTTCATTTATTTTAACGGAACTGATTGCAACTGTGGTTAAGTTGAAGTTTAGGCCTTGACATTTCCTGATGTCAGGAGTGCGGAGACGGGAATTTTGTCTCTGAGAGTACTTGAGTTTTCTGATTTCAGTCTGACAGTGGTGTTGAGGAGTACATTTGGTGCAGGTAGCTCTGGTTGCAGCTGCAGTGTGAGCTACAGGCTGGGCTCTGAGGGCCAGGAACCCCAGCCTGAGCCCAAGTGGGGACCTCTGGCCCAGCCAGGGGACCAGACACTCAGGGACAGCAGGAGTCAGACTTTGGCACACTTGGGCTGTGAGGTTAAAAAAGCCCAGGGGTTCCTTTGCTCAAGGTCCCTCCTTGAAAGCACCAGCTTGAGCTATTATTTTATTTTGTTGTTCAGTTGTTTAGTTATTGCACCATGACTAAATTATTTTAAGGCTCTGGACATCTGGGACTCTGCAATGGGAAGCCCAGGGTGGAGCCTGTGAATGTGGGGGTGTAGCTGGGAAGGGGCACCAGTTCCAGCTCAGGTGGTGTGAGCCTCCAGAGTGTCTCCCGGATGGTCAGACAGGGAAGTTTCCTTAACAATGCTTTTACATTTTATCTGTTCAGAAATCCTTTTCAATCCAAAGCCTTCTCATATGTGCTTCTCGACCACGCAATTTCCACTTCTGTAGACAGCGTTCAAGAAATTTATCTTTAACTATATGTTGACAAGGTTGTAGGAGGAATAAAACCTTCCCTTATTTATAGACACTTGGCTTTTAATTTCCATCTGACTTTTTGGCAAGCTTTAAGAATCAGACATTGTATCCTTGTTACCTTTAATAGAATCATAATGGATTAAAACATTTCATGTTGAGTGCAATATGACATTTAAAGCAGGCTTTCATTTTCAAAATATACTGTTTTCTAACCATCTACATTTCATAAAGGTCTGAGGCCCTAATGGGGAACTACATACCTTACATTTCATACAGAAATGTTTCAAATTCATTTTGAACAGCACCCATGCTGGAAAACTGATAGGCAGTAGGCAGTCCATAAAATTCTTAAACTGAATTGGGAGAAGAACAATAATTGTCTTTTATCGCTGTGTCAGATTTGTGTTTGACTGTAGCCTTTCATAAAATAAAGTGATTTTTTTTTTTAATATAAGTGAGCATAATAATGAGATCAACAAACCACAGAACTTTTTCCTGTGGACATTTCAAAGCTGACAAAAATAATTTTGCAGAATCAGTGCCTTAATACTATCAAGTCCATTGACATTCAGTTAATCAACTCATGTTTTGTTAATAAGTCAGATGAACAGATTCTCTTAGGAGTCCTTTCAGCTAGCTCTTGCTTAGCTAAGGTCCTTCTCAAAATTATGTTAATTTTAAACACAATTGGAGGCTCTTAGTTCAATGTCCCTACTCAAACTGAGTAGCACTTTACTCCAGATAAGTGATCTAATCTAAATCAATGGGGTCACTTGAGGTGTAAGATGCTACTTGATTTAAAATATGAAAATCACTCTAGCTGGAAAATTCTTTAAATTCTTGGAAACTTTTATTTTAACTGTCGTTTATGATGCTAAGAATGATGCTGACTTGGAATACTGATGCTAAACTATGTCAGAATAGTTCTTTATAGATATATGTATTTCTTGAGCCATTGTTACTCACAAATTTTAGTTGTTTGTAACTTAGTGACCCTATTTATCAATAGAGCTTGATAGCAACTGGGGAATTTAAATGACAAAAACTTTTGGAACAGGAATGGAGTATTTTTTCACCCACTTTATTATTGCATGCAAGGTAAAACACAAACAACTGTCCAAATGGTATTGCCATAGACTGGAAGAAAGGAGTAGAGAAAGCAGTGGTTTTCTTAGTGGATTTTCTGTGGTCTGAGGGAAAAACTTTTCTTCTGTGTTAGTACCCTGAGTCTTCAACAAATGCCACTGCAAAGGCCAGGATGCTCAGCATGACTTAAGATTATGTTGGTTCTATTATCCCTTGGACCTTTACCTGGAGACAGCTCTTAGGGACAGCTGAATATAATAAACCACACACAGCACTGGTTTATGGATCTCTCTGAAAAATTGGATGGAGTGTGATGGAAAGTCTTTTAGGCTCTGGTAAAGCAAATCAGGGTCATCTTCATGCTTTGGGAAGAGTTCTATATTGCAATGCAAAATTGTGTTTGAATTAGAAGTAGTGGATATTGCTTTGTTGGCTTATTTAAATTAATTGCTCCAGCTGATTGATTTGGTCTTGGAAGTTTGGATGGATGTAACTTCACCCTCTCTTGAAGAAATATTGAAATTTAGAGCTCAGGTGTAGCACAGTGAAATGTGGGTGCCACAAAAGGCTGACAGAAGGCAGAGAGACATTTTCTATTTGCTTTATTTTCCTCAACACCCTTACCTGAACAGAGGAGATGATATCATTAATGGCAATATTAGTAACAAAACCCAGCAACAATCTTTGTCAATGCTGCTTTGGTCAGTGAGTTTTCTTACATTTATTCTGGAAGAAGGGAAGATCAATGAACGAAATAATGGAATTACTAAGAAATTATGCTCTGTGGTTTGTCATCTCACAGGTGACAAATGTTAAGACTGTTTGTAACAGTCCTGGCTCGGGCATGCAGTCAGATGGGTTCAAGGACCTAACTAGAAATTGTTTGGAGTAGCAACCAATTTCCAGGAAAACTTTGAACCTTTATCAAGGTTTGCCAAGGTTGGTCAAAGGAATATCATAAATACACTCCTAGTCCCTATTATCCCCAAATCTAAGAGAATCTAGCTAGAAAATAAGACATCCATTCCTACTCCTATGGCTCAAGCTCTTTGGAGAGCTACAGGCAATAATGCATTTGAACATTTTCTCTTTCCCCATGCAATACACCTCTTGTGCTATTAAATAGCCTGATGTTGCTCTTGCAGGAGAGCAGTTACAATCCATATTCAGGCTCCTGCCTGGATTTGTGGGATAGGGTGTGTCAGAATGCCTTCAGGAAGCATTCAGTTGAACCTGATCTTTAATGTGAAACACTTCTTCCAGCAGCTCTTTCCATCTCCTTCCCATGGTTAACCCTAATGGCCATGCGCTCCATGCCCTCAACCTTGTGGCATATATTCTCTATTCTGTGTAAATAATTAATAACACATCAAAGTCTAGGAAGAAACAATACAGAAGGGCTGTATTTTAATCCACCAAATGGATTATTTTGAGACCCCCCTCCTCTCCCTGTCTCCTCCTGGCATATCGTGTTTCTGGCCTGAAGCATTCCTTTCTTTACTTACCTTAGAAAATTTGTACAAATATATATGCAGAAATGTTGTGTACTTTTCTGAACTTCAGCTTGTGTGGACTGAAAACACATAGATGAATATGTAAAAATTAGTATTAGTGGAGATTTACATGTTCCTCTGAACATAGGAAATGTAATTAATGCCTTCATATAGATGTTTGGACAATCATGTGTGTGTACATATATATGTTTTCATATTGTAAATTCTTCATTCTTGGTAATTAATAGTAGCCTGCATAAATAGTCTCACTGGATTCAGCAGGTTTATCAATGCAAGTAATAACCAATGGGAATAAGAGGGTTCACACTGTAGCCCAGAATGAAGTACTGATAAGATACAGAAAGAGGAAAATTACATTATTGGGTAATTTCTTGTTACTAGCAGTCCTTGCCCTTTGTATTTTTTATAATAGTTAAAAATTGCTTTTCTATTAGTGAAGGTGCAACTAGTAGTTTTCATTACTGAACTTTACAGGCTTCAGTCTTCAGTTTTTCAGTCACAGAGTGTGATGGAATCATAGTTTATTAGGGTCCAGAGCTCAATCAAACCATTGCATTCACTTCACCAGCACCTGAAACCTGATGTGAATGTTGAAAATAAACATTATGCTACTTATATTAGATGGGAAAAATGGAATTATGTACATTACCTTTCAGTGCAATACACCCTGAACTCAAAATTGGAATGAACATGAGGAAGGCAGAAAGCTGTTGATTTGTTTTTGATTTGAGCAAACTATTAAGCTACATCAAATGTGACTTCAGAGCAATAAATATTGAAAAGCTTTGCAGTCATAAACAATAATAAATACAGTAAATGGGTACTAAACAAAATATTTATCTGCTTAATATTGTAGAGGTAAGCAGATGTCCTTGAGTTGCTGCCAGACTGTGCTGAAATGAATGCACTGTTTCATAAAAATGAATTTTGCAAACAAGTAGGGCTTCAGAGTCCCAGGCCATTAAAAAACATTACTGTGTCTTGACCACTGGCGTTTTGTTACAATGGGACCCATGCTTTCATGGGTACGAATTTCAAAGAGCTGTGTGGACATTTTTCCTAAACATTGTGTGGATGCATGGAAGCATAAAGACTTATGCAGTAAATTCTGTGGCTGAGAGATAGAACTGGCATGTTACAAAGTTGCCTGCTTACAAGTACTGTGCTGATGGCATTGCTATTCTTGACATTATAATTCCGCTGCTTTCAATTCTCTGGAGATGATAAACCCCAAACAACACAGTGCCACAAGCTAAGAGGGAGGAGGAAGATGACTGGGGTTTCGTAACAATGTTCTGAAAGAGCGGCAGAGCCATTATAAGGTTTGGCAGAGAGCATGAAAGCCTTTATGAAGCAAGTGAATTAGGCTTCCTCTGTTGTTTCTTAACATATCCAGAACTGATAGTAAAGAGGGTTGCTTCCAACAACTGCTCAGTTTCTAGCTTTTAATAGTTAATGGGAGGTCGGGTTATACGCTTAGATCAATCCCAGAGTAATAAATTTTACATTATTATATTTGTCTTTCTTGAAATATAAACACCAGAGGATCTATTCTCAAATGGCTTCCGACCCATTTTTTCATAATTAATACAGGAAATTCGAAGAACGTGACTCCCCGTACAGCTCAGACAGAGGCAGATCTGTATTCATCAGCATGGATTAATTAGTCTTTTACCAGACACACAGCTAGTTGGAAGAGTTACAAAACGGGCAGTTATAAAGGAGGGAAAGCTTTGTTGTAAAAACCCAGAAGCCGCATGTTCTCGTGGATAAAAGATACTTTTTTTAAACTTTGATGTTTATTCTGTGTAGTTAAGATTTACAGCTGGATTTATCCAGCTCCACTGACATTGACCTTGCCTTCAATGCAGCAGCAGTGTGGAATGAATTGCTTTTCACTGGTTGATTTGAAGGGCAGTATTTAACAAAAAGATGCAGCAAAGATTCACTCAACAGCAGAGCCTCTCATTGTTCACATCTGAAGACTCACTTCTGGGTCACTGTATTCAGTATGACTCCACCATGCTTGGCAGGCTTTTCTTTGTCTTCTAAATTGGGTAAACACATCTGTTACAACCAAGAAAAGGAGAATTATGCACTGCCACTTAAATCTTAGGTATTATTCTAACAGTTTCATCTGTGACATTGAGGTGTAAGGAGCTGGCTTTTTTTCTTAGCCTTCTCATTTTTGTTAGTTATAAGAACCTCATCCATGACCTGACACGATGTTTTATGGAGTCAACAGAAAGGCTGTCACTGTTTTTAATGAGCTTTGGATCAAGCCCTCAGTTTTTCCATCAACACAGAAAAAATCCTTTCACTCCTGACACCACTGTGAGACAAACTCCATGAAGGTCCCAACGCATCAGTTGGAGATTTGAAGTCAACAGTAGCAGCAAAGAGGAGAACTTGGGGACCATCAGCAGTGATGTCATCTGTCTAATGTGTCTTTGGTTTGGGATGTTTTGTAACTGGAGATTAATGACACACAGCAGATTATTGTGCATTTCAGACCACTGCATAGGAGGAAAGCAAGGGTGGGACAGCAGAATATGAGGGTTTTGTCACACACATTCCTAAACCAGACACCTTTTGCCCATGGCCATTACCAATCCTGACACAGCCTCAATCTTCATTAACTCTTGCAAAACTCTTTATTATAATGAAAAACATGATTTCCCTTAAAGTGTAAATGAAACCTTAAATAACAGACCTGCTATATTCTTTGTCTTTGCTGAAGAAGTTGACAAACTCTCCTGACATACTCTTGGTATTTTGGCATCAAGAGAAAAGCCAGCAGATCTATTTGAGGCACACTGAAACTATCCCACAAATGTATTAATATAAAATGAGATTTACAGTGGTTTTAGTGCTATGCACAGTTCATAAATTATTACAGATTGATGGCACTGGAAAAAAACCCCTAATTAATAGGCATGTAATTCCATAAAGGAAAAGTGATGTTAGAAATAAATAGAGGGAATCTCTTCAAAAAGACCAGGTGTCCTTTTTGCTTTATAACTGATACAAAGCAGTCTTGCTCAGTAGTACAGTAAGATTTTGAGACAACTGGGAGTTGAACAAGTAGTGCAAGTGTACGCTCCTTCTTGGCTTTGGCTTTAAAAGTCCACACATTCAAGGGATTTTAGATCCGGTTATTTGTCAAAGCATTTTTGGTCAACCTTGAGAACAAAGTAAGAAAATTGCAATTATGCTGTTAGGCACTGTCTCCTTCCATAGATACGGAAAGCGTGGAGTCAAAGCCCTGGGTGAAATAAACTGAATTACTTTTCGTAGAATCATGGAATGGTTTGGGTTGGAAGGGACATTAAAGATTACCTAGTTCCACCCTGCTGCCATGGGCAGGGATGTCACCCACTAGGTGAGGTTGCTCAAAGCCCCATTCAACCAGGCTTTCCAGGGATGGGGCCTCCACAGCTTCTCTGGGCAACCTGTTCCAGTGCCTTACTCCCTCTGAGTAAGGAATTTCTTCCTGATACCTCATCTGAATCTTTTCTCTTTTAGTCTAAAAATATTCCTACTTGACCTATTTAATAAAATAGATAAAATGTAATAAAAATAGGTAAAATGCAATAAAATTGAGAGTAGCCACACTTTGAGACAGCTTAGGACAGATAGTAAAACGAGACATCTGTACTTACAATGCATTAACCTATCTCCCTAAGCTTTGACCTCTACTCATGGAAGAGGAGTGAACAGCTTGTAGTGACTTTTCCAATGAAAGATCAAGTGCATGCACAGTTTGCCTGCTCTGTGCTGTTGCTGTTGTTAACGTACAAGTTTGAAAAGGGAAATGTCCGGATATGCTGCTGTTTCAGTTCTGAGGAAATATGCTGGTGATGAAGTTAAGCACCTGAGTGCTAAGTGGTTTTGGATTACAACACTTGTTTCAAACAGATTATAGATTTTGTAAATGCACCCTGGATATAATGTCTAAAGATTTCCACTTTTAAAAGATACACATGGAGCATTATGCAAATGAGCTGTTGCTTACTCAGATGCTAGACTAATCTCTTTGTCCTGACATGACAAGTATGTTTCCATTTGTTATCCCCATCTGCCACAAGAAGATAAACCTCAGATCTGTAAAAGTCTTATCTGTATGTATTTGTTAACATCTTGCTCTGCTGGCCACCCTCATGTATCATTTTCATTGTGTAAATAAGTAGCTGCATTTTTTTCTGGTCAGCCGTGAGGGGACTGGAACTACTTGATTTCTCCACCTAGGCCCAGTTGAGGAAAGCATTTGGTTTAACTCATCCCTGTTCTACACATCGCAGAAATGTGTTCATCAAACATAAGCTTAAGAACTCTTTCAAATAGGTATGCATTTCTGAGTCAGAGCTATGGTATTTTAAGTTGTTTCATTTGCAGCTAAATTATTTTCTGTGTTGATTGCACAATATAAAACCCACTAATATTTCACTTGCTGCATAATTTTTAGAGATAAAGACCTCTTTGTGTCGAAATACAGTCTGTGAACCCATTTACTCTGTGAGAACATGATATTTGTGGGGCACGTTGTTTCCACGTGGGTTTTGCAAGTGGGCTGATTATATTTATTTGGATTTTTTTTGTCTTTTTTTTTTTTTTTTTTTTTTTTTTTTTTTTTTTNTTTTTGTTTTGTTTTGTTTTACAGCGGGGACAACGTATATCTTTAGCAAAGGTGGTGGACAAATCACGTACACGTGGCCTCCTAACGACCGGCCGAGCACTCGAGCGGACAGACTGGCAATAGGGTTTAGTACTGTGCAAAAAGAGGCCGTGCTGGTGCGAGTGGACAGTTCTACTGGCCTTGGAGATTATTTAGAGCTGCACATCGTAAGTATCAGCACCCAAGGCATGAGGTTCCTTCTTGTCGTGGTTGTTCCTACGTTTGTGGGGTTTGAATTTATTTTGTCTGGATGTAATTGTAGCGGTTAATGAACCTTTTGGGGTCAATAGTGAGCTAAATGATGCTGGTTGATAGTGTATGATGCTCTACAGGGTCTCAGGTGTGCTCAAAATGCCTTTTATTTGATACAGTGCTACTTTTCATGGCTTTTCAATTAAAAATCATACTGGGATACCTGTACAGATACAGCAGTTTATTGGAATCTAATTACATGGAACAGAATTTAGCAGTGTCAGAGGAAGGTATGTTTATCCTGGGGGATTTAATCTGGAATCTGATGGGGGAATTGCAGTGAAACACAGCTGACTGTGCTTATTGTTAATATTAGAATTTATCCTCTGATTTCACCATTCTTTTATGATGGTAAATTTTAAGCAAAAAGGAAGACTGTCAGGCTAGGAAGTCTAAAAAAGTAATTTCAACTGCCTTAAAGCAAGGAACTAGCAATCAAAATTGAAATCATACGGAGTTTTATGGCGTCATAAATAAATGATCAATTGAGAAAAACATAACTAGGGCAGTATAAAATGTTGTTGTTTAGATTAGTCTGAACTTTGTTAATGTGTTAGCTTGATTTTTATTTGAGAATGTCTCTACTTTCAGGAACAGTTGCGTTCCTTTTGAATGAAATTACTTATTGATCTATAACCAATTACACTTTTACCCTCAGAAAACATTCAGCAGTGATCATTTTCAAAATTAGAGGGAATTATGGTATTCAATCTTCCCAGGCTCCCTTTTTCTGCAAAGGCACTCTTACATTGTGGACAAAGGTGATTTTTTTCTTTATTTACTGACTTGAGTAAATAAACAAAGAAAGAAAACCTCTAATAAAATTCAGAGGTTGTCTATATCCTTGTCTTACATTGAATCACTTGGACAAAATAGTTGGCTGGTGTTGTGTAATTTTAGTTTAAAAATGTGACCAAGGCAGCTTCTACATATTTCAAGGCAAGTATTGTGCTGCTAATTAGCATTTACATATTTGCTTTCCAAATATCAGGTGCCTTGTTATCATTTACCCATTTATTTGCAATCTCAGACCAGACTCACTGTCTGTGGTTGACAGAGTTACTTTCTTCTTATGGTTTTTTCTTGTTCATTAGTATACAAAGGAAAGTTTTCCATGTAATTTTACTATACCTGAAGTCTATCAAAACTATACTATTTGTTTGCTCTTCCACCTAGCTATGACTTTTCTATTTTATAACAAACATTATGTTCCTTAATGATGAGTTTGAGATCAAAAATTATTGCCTGCTCATAAATGTTTGTGGTTTTCAATATTTTTATTTTTTCTCAAATAACTTTCTTATACCCATGCTGTAGCAATTGATGGTAAAAATGAAAGAATAATTGAGAGTTTTCTATGGTCAGAAACACTACCAGCTTAATAGGGATGGAGAAAATGATAAATTATACTTTACTAGTTCTTTTGAAACTTCTGTGAGGCAGCAAATAGGCTTTTATCACCATGCCCTGTGAGGTGATATTGGCCTCCCCCTGCTGCCTTTGGAAGAGACTTTGGGAACCTCCCTGAAGCCTGCTCTGCTTCAGAGCAAAATGGTAACTGTGTGAAATTTCACTGGAATGAGGTTTGACCTTCCGAGAGCGGCTTCAGTGTAGTCTGCCTCTAGAGTGGGGACACTGAGGGATTGACCTGAAATCCTAAGACACTTGGTAAGGATTTTTATAAGGGTTGTCAGTGATAGACAAAGCTTGGAAAACTATTGGGATGCAATTTCCCGGAATCTAATTCAAATAAGGATAGCATTCAAAGGGAAGTTGAAAGGCAGTATTTTCAAAAGCACTTCTAATACCAAAGACCATATATTGCATTAAAGTTAGTTGAACTGCAGACACTTCTGAGATCTATTTTAGATCTCAGATACCTGAGATCTATTTTAGCTCAGAAAGATATTATGAGATTTCACAGATATAAAAATGAAGAGAACATAGAAACAGGGAGGTCTAGATATGTGTTATATTTGAAAAATGGTTAATTGGATCTAAGTGTTTTCATATTGGCAGCTACTGTGTTAAACCAGCTGCAATAAAAACAGTAGGAGGGGTTTGTCATTCAAAACTTCCTTCTTGCACCAAGGTTGAGATGCCACTAGAAATGTCTTATCTTCTAAACAACCAGAAACATGCAAAAGCTATGGATAGTGGACGGAGGTAAAACAGGAAGTAGGGAGGTGTCTGATTCTGCATGTTCTTTTGCATGGACCCACTCACCAGTTTGTGCCATGAATATGCATGAGCAAAGAGTGCCTGTGTACCCTGGGATGCTCTGTGCATGGATAACTCACCTGTGTGTGGTGGCAAAAAAATTTTGGAACTATTGCTTTAAAAAAATTTAGTTTACATAGCTCTCACTGGCATGTTGGGGAGGGTGCTTGAGAGCTTTGAGGTAGCTTGCTCTTAACCTTCTTCATTCTAGAAATGGAAGAGGAAATTACAAGTTAGATTATGGTACTTCAGTGTGTGCTTGCCCTCTTTATTATTCTGTTTACTTAAAGACATTGTGAACCTAATAATGAAATCAAGCTCAGAACAAATTTTGATTTTAAAAATTACTGCTTGATCATCTGAATCAGAGCTTTGGTGTTAGGTTAGGAACATATTTATTTAAAGTAATCATTTAACCTCTCCAAATAACCATTGTTGCGAGAAACATTTTAAAAAATGTGTAATCTGCATTGCCGCCAGACGCTTAACAATTCCAGTGCAAATATTTTACATTCCAAGATAGATTATTGTAAAACTCTACCTGTACTGTAGCAGCATAAATGTACAGGACTGTTTATATGTATGATACATATGCATGACAGTACTGCAGGAAAGGGATTTTAAAATGGATTAGTCATCCAGAGATGCAGCAATTAGCTTTCATTTCAATCACTTGACTTCTCTTATGGAAGTGGTCTCCTGTGCAGTCTCTGCTGGGAGGTCTGGTTCAAGAGGAAATAGATAGCATAGCTAAAAGTCTGCTGCCACTTCCTCTCCTGTTGATGGATAAATGAAGGACAGATAGCTCTGATAATTACTGCAAGCTTCCTTTTTTTTCTGCCTTTCATGACATGGTCCGCATCCGTCTCCATGTCACATGGAAAAAGGCAGCAGCTTTTCATGCAGTGTTCAATTAATCACCGTGTGCACTGATGTCCTTAGCTTTTTCACTGACTTCTGATGCCCTTAGGTAATTCTGTCAGAGATTCCTGTTCCTACCTCCACTCTTCTTCTCTTCCCACCCTATTATCCCAAGTCATTAGAAAACAAAGTGTACAAATATACGAATGTCCTTGTCTTCCACAGGCACTGTGCTGCTACTACCTCGAATTTCTAGCTTATCTATGGTGAGGAACAAAGAGAAGTTAGACAAAGATGTCACCTCAAAGGGCTAAGAAATCCTGTTAAATTGTTCTTTCTGGCAATGCTGGTAGCATAGGAAACTGGAATTCTGTGTGGCACAAGGGGTGTTTGCTCTGCTTGAGAAAAAAGATATATTTCTATCAACAGACTTCAGCCCTTGTAAAAAATGTAAAAATTATGCCTTCTTCTTTCATTTTTAAAATGAAAGACTTTATAACAAAATGTAACATTTTGTATGCCTGATGGAAAGAATCAGCAGTTTCTGTGTCTTCTTTGTCTGTGTCATTTGTTTGAAAATCAAACTATTTGCAGAGCACAAAGCAGCTGTTTTTATGGTGATGGCTGATTTGAAATTGAGAACAAGAAGTTTGTGTTGAGGATAAGGCCAGCAGAGCTTTTCAAAGTGTAGAACTCTGGCATTCCAGAGAAGATACCCAGCCTAGGGCACATTGGCCACTTTAAGCTGAACTGGTCACTTAACTCAGGCAGGGTGAGAAGGTACTAATTAATCTCATTTACAGATATGGACCTGCTGAATTAGGTGAAGTGGTGATGATCATTCTGATAGGAAACATTCAAAGGTCTAAAAAAAGGAATAAGGCAGATGTGGCAATGTTTTGAATGTTGTCCTAACCCTCTTCTGGGGGAAAGGGAGGGGAAATGCCCTGTGATTCCAGTGAGAGAACAATCACAGTCTGTCTACACCTGGGATATGGAAAACATATTAAAAAAAAAAAAAAGAAATAAAACTCAAGGTAGATTGTAGTAGATATTTTTGTTTAATTCTCTTTCATGTCATCAGGAAACAATTAGGGGAAATGTTAACCAATAAGATTAATACTGTGCTGATAAAGAATGGAAAACTACTTTAAAAGATGTGTTAACACACTACTTTAAAAAGTGTGGCTGAAGCAGATGGTATCAATATATGCAAGGCATAACACAATTAACCTGAAATGCTGTGAAGATGTAGCATTACTGGCATGATGGATTAGTCAATATCATCCTTGGCTTTTCAAGATGTGTTTGTGAAGCGTTCAGAGTTACAATTAATGACTGAGGTGAACAATCATGGGAGTGGAAAGATTGAATGTCTTACAGAAAACAGAGTTTTGGATCATGAGTAAACTCAGTTTGTGCTCTTTGTCCCAAATATTTACATACTACGTATATTAAAATAGATATGGTGGAAATAGCATTTTTTATTTGACATGTTTTTAAACTTTCAGCAAACTTAAAATTAGTATTATTTCCTACTCCCCTCCATCTCTTGTTATACATATACAGTGTTCTGCTCCACCAGGCTTTTAATAGCTGACTCTGTTAGACTTTACTGTACTTATCCATAAAATATGAATAATTTCAACTTATGCAAGTGCAATGACCTTCCCTCAAGTGAACAGAAGGAGAAAGACTCAAGTGAGGATCAGAGTTCTGTGAGTGTACCAGGGAAAGGATCGCAATGTCTTAAGATAAATGCATTTGTTATTCTCTTTTGAATACTTCACATGTCTTAATGAGCTTCATGTCTAATGGAAAGTCAATTGATTTTTATTGACTTGGTTATATTTGGATCAATTCCTAGAGAGCTGGATGTTCTTTCAGTGAGATGGATGATAAAAATACCTTTGATTTTAGTGGTTTGTATAGAAGGTAATGAATTTTCTCAGGAACAGTTTAATAATGTTTAAAAAATAATATTTCTAGAATATTGTTCCTTCTAATAATCATCATTAAAATCTGGAATTCCTTATTATTATATGCATATGTATGAAAAGCAAAGATTTGGGAAGGCCAACGGTGGCTTGTATGTTCACGAAGTAGTAATGAATTTAAAATTGAATTATTCACATCCAGGAAGGGATTTAAAAAAAAAAAAAAAGGGAGACCTTGTTTTCAGAAATCTGATATTTTAGAAGTGCTGAACATGCACAACAGTGGCTAAAGTCAATGGAAGCTGAACATAGTCAGCACCTCTGAAAACCAAGTCATCATCATATCAGCTAAGTGGGTATCTGGGATCACTCTGGAGCCCTGGAAAGACTTTGGACCATATGTTTATCAGAGTTGTGATTTTTAATATTCTGCTACCCTGAAGCACGAGAAAATTTTGTAAGGCTGATGTTATCTAATCCAGAATTCTGTTAGTATTTGATATTTCCTTATTATGCTTATAGATAGGATATTTATTTGTGATTTCTTTTTTCATTTATATATGTGAATGAAAAGTGCTATAGGAAGTTTAACTATTATGGACAGTGATTGGTTTCTTTGGGGAACAAAAAACTCAGCAACCAGACTATATATTAAACCTAAAACTGAAAAAAAAAAAATTACTAAGAAAGAAGGATTTCCAGACTTGCTTATGGGTTTGAATAAAAAAAGCAGTGCAATCAAAAAAGAATCATTTATGGGACTGGACAGGCAGGTGAGAATGCAATTCAATGCACACAAACATTAAGTTAATTAGAATGGGAGCAATGAATTAATCTAGGGAATTTGTGCTAAATGCAGCAATCATTTACCTCACTGATCAGGTTAAAGATCTGACTTTGTAGGAAAGAAAATAAATCACTGAGATGGCCAAGTCATGCCTTGAAACCATGCAGTTAAGTTATTCTTTTGTATTAGCAGAGACAAAGATTGAAAAAACTCTGAAAAGGGGTTTTATTATATAAGCTATTTGTTAATGGCTCGTCTTGAATAGTCTGCACAATCTGTTATCACACATTGAGCAACAGTGATCTGTTATTGCCATAAACAGGCCAAATTGCTGAGGGAAGGTTATGGAGAAGTGCTAATGCTGGCATAGAGCAGACTGATACCTTACTGTATGAAAAATATGAATGGAATTTGTACAGCTGATGCAATTAAGCAGTTTGACTCTGACAGCCATCATGGAGCGCTGCAAGGAGAAATCCTGATGTTTTGTGGAAAGTCCAGTATGCCAGGGTGGTAGCTCTGATCTCCCAGCTGATTGCCTGATTTCTCAGCCTAGAAATGTGCTTGAGGGAGGCAGCTCCTTTCATTTGCTTCCCCTGTCTTGGGATAGAATAGAAATCCTCACTTCTTCCTCAGTCCGGCAAATAACGCCTTTATGCATCCTGCTCCTTTTGTGCTTTTGACACAATTAAAGCTTCCTTCCCAAAAAATCATACTGTGTGATGGGGTCACCACCTGCCAGCCCCTTGACCAGAGAAAATTGCACAGCCACGAGGACCCAAGTTCCCAGCTAAAATACCGTGTCAGTGGCACAATGCTCCAGCCCTCAACAATGAGGAACCTCCTCAAGTGCTTCCTTCTAGCAAAGGTGTAAAGCCTGGCTGAGGGTGAGTAGATCCTTAAAACACTTCTGGTGGGCCCACATATATCAGAATCACCTGAAAGCAATGTGGAAAAGATTGCATGTGGCTGTGGCGTCGTATGAAATTATCGTACAGGTGAGGTTGTGGATTCTGAATTCCCTTCAGATCCCGTATATGTTAAGATTGTACTGGAAATTGAATCCATCTGTTGGCAGAACTGCTTAAGATCCAAAACTTGTCTACTGATTTTGATGACAAGTCTTCCTATGACTTTACTGTTGCAAACCGTGCACAAATGGGACTTTAGATCTGGTGCGAGGAGATAACGTAAACATGGAACTTAATTTTCTTGTTGAGCTTAAAGAAAGCGCCAAGATTAGGAATAGAAGGGATCATGTTATATTAATAACAAAAACTGCATTTTTAAGAACTCAAGTGGACCAATTTGGAAAGGCAAGCATAAGACCCAGCATATTTAATTAGCACAAACTTGAAGAGGCTCATGACCTCTTCATAAAGCTCCTCAAATTTTTTACATTGTCACTTTTAAAGCTCTGAAGTGCTCTGTGGATTACATCCAGTCGTATTTTCTTTCTCTTCCCTTTCCCTTGTTCCCCAACTTGTTCTTCTGCCATGTCCTCAAACACAAATCTGTTTGTTGTGCAAATTTAGCAGTCCCAGTGAACCCCAGTGAAAACAGGTGGCAAACCTGCAGGGGTCTCAGGGATTACACACCTTTCCTTTCCCATGAAATGAGGCATAGGAAGGCACAGGGGAGTCACCTCAGGTGGTGACTGTATGGTGTACTCACATGGAAGACCTTCTTGATGGCAACCATTGATAAGTTCTGCTTAATTAAAAAACAAAAGCAGCAACAGCAAAGCAAATAACCACGTGGCCAGAATTAGGAGGTGTATCCTTTTGTGTCAAGGTTTTTCACCTAAAAATACCAAATTTCTGGCTTCAAAAAGGAGGACACAAGAATTACTTTATGATGTACAGATAAATAAATAGACCATCTTGCCTCCCACCTTTCCTAGGGAACGTTATATCCTCTCACTGACGTTTTATATCCATTACGATCTAATCACATACTTGTAACTCAAAATTCCTGGCACTGGCTACTAGCCAACATGCTTGTATATGAAGGTTACAGATATTTTAATAACTTGGCACCAACTCTCCCAGAACATTGCCATGTACAAAAAAGAGCTGATGAAAAATTTAGCAGGAGTTTTAGCAACCTTATTAGGATTTAAAGGGTACTTGACTGTTTACAGTAGCAGAGCAGCTGAGGTGTTCCCTGTAACCTGGCTGATCATCCAAATGAAGGACTGAAATACAGGAAATTATTGTCATTATTTGGAGAATGGGAGCTCTGGATTACTGAGAGTGAAATCCAAGAGCAGGCTACTTTCATCTACTTATCCTATGGGGGTAATATTCTGCTTATTATATTTAAATGTAGATATAATATTATCTATATTATATTCTTATCTTATTAGTATATTGATATAGATATAATAAGCATATACAGTTTGTTATACCTGGTCATATAACAGAGTCAGTCCTGATAATACTTCCTGGCTTATTACTACCTGGTTCTTGTCTAATTTTAGAGAAGCACAAGAAGATTTGCACTCCCTCCTCCCTGCTGGGCACGCCTGGCTCAACACCAGGTAGAAGGCAGGTCTACCCAGTGTGTCAGAAACTGTGACAGTGCAGGCTGGAGACAGGTTTTATGCACTTTAGGCTGACAATGTGTGGTTTGAAAACAAACAAACAAACAAACAAAAAAGACTGGAGCAATGGCCTCACTTTCAGCACATCCTAGACCATGCTTTTACCTCCTAATGGCAACCTGAATAAGGGGCAGTGCCCCTCAGGCTGCTGTTGACCCATTGAAGGAGGGCAGGTTTGCACAGGACAGATCAAGGTTTGTTTCTTATGAATAAAAGCCAGAATCCAAGATCTGGCCCATTAACTCCCTGTCTTTTAAATTTATGGGCTCTAAGTGAGGGTAAGGATGAAGTGTGCACTGCAGCACAAAGTACCAGTGTTGCAGTTTTTCAGTGGACTTGCAGTATGAACAATATTTTTTTTAATACCAGTGAGAGTGATTAGCCTATTGATGCAGAACAAGATGAGGGCAAAAGTGCTGCTGGTGGCCTGAACACGTTCTGATCTAAACTCCAAGTAATTCTCATCCCACCACTTCCACTATTAATTTGTTTGAAAATATTGCAGAAATATGAGTAGGTAGGAGCAGGATCTGCATCAGGCCAGAAAGCTACTGCTGCAAGGAGAGGTGCAGAAGCAATTTTCCAGAGCCTGCTGCTTTTCTTCAGTCATTTGTTTAAGTAAACATTGCTAATATAGTTAATCACTTTGTGCTAATAAGGAAAGCTCATCTTAATACTGTTTTGGTTTTGTGAGATACTACCTTAATTGTAACTCACCATTAGTTAATTAGACCACTTACTTAATTCAGGTTTTATTCTGTGAAGCCTCAGTGTCATCACCAAATTGAAAACTTCTTTTCATATTTAATGGTAGTTTACTTTTTTTTGTTCTAGACTATTTCATGGTCTTGAGCCTTTCTCCCTGTTTCCTTACACTGCTGGATCAGTGAGGAGGAATTGGAGTAAAATCACCAAAAAAAAAAAAAAAATGTAGGGGAGGGTGGAACTGAACACACAGGGTTTGGCTTCTACCTTCATCCAGTTAACTTATTTAACTTTTGTAATCTTTGGCACTAGCTCACTGCACCAGGGTTATGCAGGAACCAGTGCCAGAGCAGGGAATCTATTTGTGTTTTCTGAAACCCTGGCTGCCAGTTATATCTTCCTTTCACTTACTTGCCTATGCTCTTTAGTCTCTCTCTTACCTGAGCTTGACACCTGTGACCTCAGTGCATCTCCACTGCTGCTGGATCACTGAACAGCCTATTGCTTTCTCTCCCAACCACCATAGGCATATAATATTTGCCCTTTTCTTTGAATCTAGCAGTGATTCTTCCCACTTGGCAGTGGGCTGCTGCTGCTGTTAAGCCTTTTTTTTTTTTTTTTGCTTAGATCATACCACTCAGAGGAATTTCTGCAACAATAACAGACAGGATAAAGATTTAATGTACTGATACTGTCAGTGTTCTGTGTTCTGGTGGCTTATGTTTAATGTAAAAACCCCACTAACAACAGGTGAGTTTTCCTGTTAAGTGTTTGGAGAGGCTTAAATATCTGGCTGTTTGTGAAAGCCCATTTACACTGAAACATGCTAATGCTTCAGAGGGTGGATTAGCTGAAGGAACTGACTCATGCATTTCCTGGCTTTCGATAATTACCTAGCTTACGTTGAATAAGGGATGCTGAGGAACAAAGAACAGACACAGCCCTTCAGTTTTGCCAGTTCTCCGTGAAATTATCCCGAAGTGCAGCAGCATGAAAATACTTACGTGGCTTGAACTTCTTCGGCTGGAATTTATAGGTGATGATCTATGCTCAGTCAAGGGCGAAATGTAAGTCCAGATGTTCCCTCAGGGAGATGTAGATCACACTTGCTGCTGCAGCATTACGCATTCGTTGTGGGCTAGGAAAGCTGCTCTTACAAGAGTGGGAATTCTTCCCTCTATTGTTCCACTGTTGGGTCAGGTGCTCCTCTTCATGCCAGGCCTCTGGATTGAAGGATGGGATGAAGCAATACAGCCTCAGCAGACATCATCACGCTCCACTTTGGGTCTGGAATCTTTTCTTATTTTTAGTTCAGCCCTCCCCCTTGATGGACTTGTATCTTACTGCCTTACAAACCGAACGCAACAGACTGCATTCTTCCTGTCTGCTGTGAAACCCCATTAATGTCCTTGTTCCCCATGTGGGGCTTTTTTTCCCTGACCCAGTGAATTCCAGGGAACAATAGAGAGTTCCTGGAGGAAAAGTACTCTGCATTTCCCTTGCCTAGCAGATGGAATCTTTAAGGCTGTCAGTGGATTTTGTAGCACAACCTTCTCATTTAGGGACCAGCACAAAGAGTGTTATCATATGTGAAGCTACTTTGCAGTAACTTCTACCATCTAAAATAAAAAGTGGAAACATTATTCTAGAGAGCCTTAATAACCACTCAGCATATTTGATAATGCCACTGCTGTCGGTATCATGCTCGCCACGATGTTTAATAGCTGAACAGATGCAGCTCACTAGAGCACCACATGGTAGGCAGCAGCAGGGAGTCCCATTTGACAAGTCGGTTTTGGTTTATTTCCTTCCCAGAGAGCCTTCCCTGATATCCCAGGTTTCTGTAATGTTTTGATTTGCTACTCAGCAAAAAGGAAAAAACAAGGGAATTCTCTATTGCTTGTTTCCGAGGCAAGAGGTGTTTTGACTTTTTAATGGAAGTACTATGAAATTCCTAATGAAGCTCATATAAGAAATGTTTTAATGTCAAATTGACCACCCTTGAGGTGAAAAGAGCTGGCTTTTAGCAGGAAGCACATATCTATATGCATGGACTGCTTGTAGGAGAGCAGCTATGCTGGGTTTTGGAGATGACTTCCCATGTGAGGATTTTTATTTTCTTTTAATTGCAAGATTTTGTGTATACATCTGCAAGTCACTTTGCACAGCGAGCAGTAACTCTTGGCTGCAGTAGTGCCATGGGATGCTGCAGTTGTTTGGTGCTTCTAGATTTGCTCTCCGTGGAACAATACAGTGGAACATTTTGTAACACTTTCCAATCTTCTAATTGCTTGGCTGAAAAAAACCACCTGAGTATGTACTCTGAGGCTAAAAGAAGATGGCTGTGCTGCTAATATATTCTAAAAAAAACCAGTGGATAATACAGAGGAGCTAATGAAACCATGGCTATGTGATTTGGTTATTTCTTTCTAGGAAACTTGTAAGAATAATATAATTAAGATGGGAACAAAACTAAAAGTGTTGCAAAAATCATGTTATCCACCATGTATTGCCTGGTCCATAAAGAAACACAGAAACTCCCTTGGTTATATTTCCTTATTAATGTGGTTATACACTTAAAGATAGGTGCTGCCAAGGGCTAAATTAATGAGCAATGTCTTCTCCAGAGCTAAAAACTTTGTGCTCAGCTGAGATGCTCCTTTGGAAGATACTTAAAATTTCTGCAGTTTTCTTCCTAATCGACTTTTTGAATATTGCGCTGGCTATTTAAACTGACATTCTTAAGGCACTGATTTTCTTTTCTTTCTTCTTGCTTTTCACTGCATATTCAAACTCAAAAAAACCACCAGCACGTCTCCTTGTCACAGCTGTAGTGTGGTACATGATGACACCAAGCTGTGCTCGTGTGGGAGGAGGGGAGACAGGGGTTGCAAGCGCTGTGGAGGACTGATTAAAATTCAAAATGAGCTTGATAAAAGTGGAGAAATAATCTGAAATCAGGAAGATTAATTTCTACAAAGGAAAGCGCAGATTCCTGTACCTTAAGATGGAAAAATCAAATGCACAACTATAAAATGAGGAATAATTGTGGCCTAGAAGTAGTTCTACAGAAAAGATTGGGAAGTTATAGCTGATTGCAATTTGCTGCAGACACAGACAGGCATCAATCTGGGATGCATTGACAGCACAGGGGGTGGCAGAGGAGGAAAATTTGGTGTTTACACTGTTCTGCTGGGATCTTAGCTGAAGAAGGATGTCCAGTTTCAAGTGCTTGGCTTTTGAAAAGCAGGTAGGGAGAGAAGGCAGCTACTGAAAGAATCAGCAATGTACTCTAGTTTATTGAATGCTCTAGTTTCTTAAATTCCCAAGAAGAAAATGAAGGAATGGGCTCTGTTTTGTTTATAAAAGAGAAGACAGGGAGTGACTGGTCGTGAAAACCACCTTTTAGTACATATAGGTTATTAACAATCATGACTGTGGCTGACTTTGTTGCCTGTTTGTCAGGATAAGGTAAGAAATAGGTGGTTTAATTGCAACAATGCTCTTGAGTATTGGAAAAACCTCTCTGCTTGATGGCTAGCTGTGGAGCTGGCTCTGTAGGCAGGCCCTGGTAATTTATGCTTTCGAGATCAGGCTCCGCTCCTATCGGTGATGGGAATGCCATGGAGACTTGTGCTGTGTGTTTTTGCTAAAGTTAGCCTGGATGTGCTCACTGTTGCCAGCAAGGGATGGGGAGAGCAGGTTCTTCTTAGGCTGCACCCTCCCATTTGTGCTGCAGTTTTTAACTGGAAGGCTTGGGTCCAGGAATGATCTAAGAGGAAAGCTTGGAGGGAAGCTCAGCGAGGTTCTCTTGCCACTCCTAAAGACACAAAAAAGGGAGAGAGTGAGTTGCTGCTGAGCATTTTGTTTTAATATCCACTGGTCTTAGAGTCAGCAGCACTCTCCAAGACTGTGCAGCAGCACCAGGTAGAACCTGCTCTCCTTCTGCCACGCCAACGTCCCCTCTTGTTTAACACTGGAGAACTGCTTTGCTGCTAAATGTGGGAAAGAAACTTGGATCTGGAAGGCTGGGAGTTGCTCTCCAGCCCAGCAAAGGCCTGTTGGTGTGTTCTTCACTGACTGCTGGCATGTGCCTCCTTGTCAGCTTGTGGGAAAGGTGGTGGTGATGTAACTAAGTTTGCCTCCTCGCCCACCTCTCAAATGTTAGCAAGTGTTTGCTTTGGTTGATGTGTGGGAGTGGTGAGGTAATTTGAACCATCCTGGTGGAAATTCCAAAATAACCCCAATGGGCTAAATAGATTGCTGAGCAAAACACATTTGATTATACTGCAAAAATATCATGCAATTGGAGTGAATTTATTTTTCAGCTTTTTGAGCTATTTGGCCAGTTCACTGGCTGCAGACATAGCTGTGCAGCTCTGTGCAATGCTTTGTAAGGTTTCTTGTAACAATTGTGCATGAAAGTTATCTAAAATATAAAAATCACTCACAAGTCATGGAATGTAAGCTTTCCTGTTTAATGTAAACTTTCTGGTTTCTTAACATTGCTGACTACTTGTGGTGCAGCTTTCTAATGTTTTTAATGTAATGTTGATTTAAAAAAACACTGGCTATTAAGAATTGTCAGAACTTCAGGCTCGTATCATAAAAGCTCAGTATGCTTTAAGTATGGAAGAGGTTTTATCTCTTTGGCATTGTCCTCTGGGACTAAATCTTGATTCTCTGTGTGTGCTGGTGTCAGAGGACTGTGTTCTAGGACTGTGTTCCTGGGCTTCCTCTGGAGCACCCTCCTTCAATCACCCTTTCTAACCTCCTCGTCCAAACTGTGTCATGCAGCTTCACCAGCTTATTTTGCACTTCTGCAGTCACAAAGAGGTAGGTCGTGGATTTGCTTTGTTGCCCCATGATATTCGAAGTTGTCCAGAGTGATAATGTGTATCCTTTCATCAAGCTGGAAGAAAAACAATGAATTAATGTTTCTGTGACTGTGTCAGGATTGCTGCTTTACCTGTCTTGTAATGGAAATGTTGTTCAGCATTTCTAATTATTATATTAATCTTCACTATCCCCTGATACAGGTGTGATATCAGGATATTGGTGCATGGAATTTATTACCTCAGAGGCACCAGTCACGAGCACTTCTGGTTTACTGGCAAACCTGACTGGTTCCCTACAGCCCTTCCCTTTCTCACTGAAAATATTTGAGAGTTTGGTGCTGCCTTTTTCCTGTAATGTGCAGTAACATGAAAAATCAAGACAGGGAAATGGTTTTGCATGAATCATATTCTCCCACACATGTACTACTGATAAGATTACCACAACCATTCCTAACATTGTTAGTATTTTTTTGAAATTATAGCCAGGGTTGATTTCTACATCAGAAAAAACCTTAGAAAGCTTACTGGTTTGGAGTATTTTATATTTTTTTTAAGGGTCAGATTGCAAGAGGGTTTCTGATCAGAGGCACATTATTTAGCTGTGGTAAGTTGGAGGGTGTAGAGAAAACGGAGTATAATCATGACATTTCTTTAGGAGGTGGAGAAGGTGGTGGAGGCTCCCTGCACCCCACTCTGCTGTGCTTCCTTGTGGGCCTGACTAGTTCTGAGTGATACTAAATTATGGTATCAAGAGAAAAACTAGTGCTTCTCCTTCTCCCCTTGGTCCTGTCAGAGAGGTGGCAGCAGGGCTTTGACTCTTAGGGCTGATTTTTAGGCAGTTAGCAGGCTTCTCTCCTGCTGTTCAGCTGGCTTTTTTATGAAAGTCCTGGGCAGGATGCTCATATTTCTTTTTTGTTGTTGTTTTTCCCCCTCTACTTTAAGCACATACACCACTCTCAGGAAAACCTTAATGGAATTTCAAACTTGTTATTTTGATCTAAGATAGGTTAAAACCACCAAAGCTAAACCTTGCAGAGGCAAATCCAGGGTTACCCATTTGCTGTCTGTGAGCTCCTGTTTGCTGCCAGGAACTGGGTGGAGCACGAGAAAGACCAGTGGTCTGATCTAGGTAGTTGTGCTCTGTAAGCTAGAAAAATGAGTTTTTCCCAGTCTCATTTCTCAGAGGAAACCAGAACATGGGAAATTTTCAGGACTGTGATAGAATGTACCAGGCAGAATGCAAAGGGACTCTTTGCTTGGCCCCAATAACCAGCTAGTGCTGGCTTCAGTGGGACTGGAAGAAATCAGGATTCAAGTTCTTTCCCCACCTAGTTCAGACTGGGACCTGATACAGACTCCCACAACAAATCTTTGTTTCATTCCTTGCTTTTAAAAATGTAGAAGGTTTATTTTTGGTTTTGTGCACCAGGAAGGAGAGGGTTTTGAAAGCTTTCTTTTTTTATTAAATATATTAAAGAAAATGTTTTCTAATCAGTTTTGGTAAAAGCACATCTTCTATATATTGATGACAAAATGGTCTTTTTTTATGGTCGTTGCAGTCCTGATTGCAGTTGCTTGTTTTTACCAAAATCAGGATTCATACAGCAACAACTCCCTGAAAGATTTTTAATCAAAATTCAGGACAGAGACTTACTTTGTATTTTGTTAAACAGAAAGGATTCCTAACTGTTGTTTCTAGAATTGCTTAGAAGTGCAGGAGGCCAGAAACTTGGAGAGCACTGCAAGAGTTGCCCAGCATTAGGGCCACTTTAAAGGAAAAATGTCATGGTGCATCTGCTCTGAACATGAAACTTGGCACATCTGCAACTCCTAGAACCCAAAGTGCATTTCCAAAGGTCAAAACCTTTTCTAAATCCCTGAATACTGCTGAATTTATCACCTCTTAGCACAATTGAATGTATCTGGAGATGTGGCCCATGGACATGATGGTTAAGCACTGTAATGATGGAAAAGACAGAGCAATTCGGTGACATGTTCTCTTACATGTTGTAGTTGGTATTTTTCTAGCTATGAAAGGGTTTAACAAAATTTCTGTTATCAATTCTAGCTACCTGAGATATTTTAAATCTGAATTCTCTCTCCTAGTTGCTTGATGTATTAACTTAGGGAACATAATGATCTCTGTATTGATTACTTGTTATAAAACACAAAATCAGTAATATTAACCAAAAGTTAATACATTAGAGTGAAACATATTTTTAAAAGACAATTTAATGGCTTAATACTAAGTAATTTTTTACAATCCAGATGCAACTCCCCATTTTGTTTCCTGCTCAAAATAAATTCCTGCTGTAAGTATTTCAAAGCTCTGAAGTTATGTAGAGAGTTAAGGTGTTGGGTTGGGTTCCTATTGGTTATCAGGCATTTAAGAGGGTATTTGACATAACTGTAAATGAGAAAAACTCACATCACTCTTAAGGCAAAACAGTTTGGTCACTTTTTCCTCCCCTCACACTCTCTGAATACTAGAAAGCAAGTAAGCATGGTTGCTGGTAATAATTACGTTTCTTGAAAATTCAAAATATTCTTTTGACAAAGACTGTGTCAATTAATTTGTTTCATTCTATTCTAATTTCCAAGCTATTTCTAGTGCAGCAGGTACCCAGTGCGTAATAGAAATCTGTAATGCAAAGCTTGTGTGTTTTGAGCTTTCAAGAAATGTAAACTTTTCAATTTCACATTGCAGGCCTGCCACATAAAGATTTTTTTGCTGCATGGCAACAGAAAAAATAAAAAAAGTGGTTCTAGCATTAGAGATAGGTAATCTAGAGGATCACCTGCCAACATGCGGCTCCTTAATTTTAGTTACTAATCTTAATATTAAATGAAAATTAAAATGCCAAGAAGCTTCTTTGGTGTTACATCACTGCTCTGTTTGCTTTTTTTGAATGAAAATTTTCAATCCTAACCATTTCATTACGTTCTCTATGATTTTGAATTTAGGGTTTTAATGTAACGACAGAAATGTAATCGCAAGATATAATTTACAAGTGAGACACAGGATGAGTTGTTTCGTGCCCTTTTTCCTTTTTTTTCTTCATTAGGCACAAGATTATCTATTTGTTCTACATTCTGGTACTGTTCCAGACCTATATAGTAGAAGCTAATTCCAATTTCAATTGTTTTAGCTAAAATGCATTTAGAAAACGTAGCTCATGCCAAAAGCAGATACCTAAAGTTTGTTATGTTGGCATAAAAAAGCAAAAATCTTGTATTCATTTGATATACTTCAGATGTTGGTGCCTCTTGGTCATATTTTCAACATTTTCTGCAAGATCATGAACAGTAGGTGCTTATTTACTATTAGCAGAAGTGGTATTTTAAGGAATGCAGTGTAAGCTCTATCTTCTGATAATGGAAACAAAAATGGTTCTGCAAGACTGTAGGAAGGGGAACGAGCAGTGAAAACATGCCTGGGCACCATCTCAGTAACAAATGCAGCAGAAAAGTGTCTCTCTGGAGGCTCTCTAGAGAAATGCAGTTCTGAAATGAGATTTATAACCCCTGCGTGAGTCTGAGGATCACTTGTTAAAAAAAAAAATGAAGTGCAAGGGTTCAGAGTTTCACATTCAATTGCAACACTTATTTCAATATACAACTCCAGAGCCTTACCTGTGCCCCCCTTTTAAACAAAGCTTGCATGGATCTTCCAGTGGTGCAGTAACAGCCAAATGAGGGAATGGGTTTTAAGATTTGACCTGTGGTTCTCATTGGAAAGTGCAAATGAATTTTTAATTCACACCTGTGACTTCTGCACAAAAAAATATCCTGAGGAAAAGGTGTCAGATTTGATTGCTGGAAAAATTGTTATAACTGCATTATGTATCAAAATTATTATATTGGATGACAATTTCTATTATTTTGCACAAAGTCCATTCTATTTAATTATAATTTACCACTCAAGTATACCATTCTCTTCAGGCTAATCTTCAAATTATTCTTACTTTTGCTCTAATAGCTATTTATGAGTCATAGAAAGTACACCTAATTAATACCTCTGCACATTGCTACAATTAAACATTAATCAGATTTGATTTTTAGAGTAATGTGCTACCAGTCTTCTAATCTTCTAAGTTACGACCTGTTAAAAATTTCATTACCCTAGTTATCGAGTTCACGATGGGGAAGGGATTTCCATTTAATGCATGGAATACTTTGTGGTGTCTTCCATGCAAATTTTACACTTTTCTTAATACACTCTACATAAATTGGTTAGCAAATCAGAAGTGGTGACACAAAGTCAACTGATGTTCTAGAGATAAGTTTGTTAAAAATAATATTCAGCTGTGAGCTTGTCAGGAGGATCTAACTGGACGCTGATTTATTGATGGGATGACAGCATTTAGTCCGCATATTCCCTTCTTCCCTTCCAATTTAGAAGAGAAAGTCCGTAGATGTGAGCATGAAACAATGCATGAACTTTCAAAAAAACCAGTTTAACAGGATTGGTATAACTATTTGAGGCTTCTTGGTTTAGTCTTTTTATTTTATTTTATTTACTTTCCAGTTGTGGTGGGGGAAAAACCCCCAACCACCATTGTTTCCCAGTATGTCAGAACAGACGGATGACTGTCCTGTTGATCAGTGATTGCTGTCAAATCATCACTGTGGCTCTTCCACTCCTGCTCACTGCCACACAATGCCCTGTCCCCTCCCTTCCCCAGCTCCTGGCCTCAGCTGCTGGTAAGTCAGGGGATATATGACAAGGAGTGGACAGGTGGGGAATTAACTTTATCACATCCCTGAAACTTATCTCCGACTCTATTAACTTGCTTCCAATGGTGAAAAATCCTTTTTGAATCCTCAGAAGTTCAGAGCAACAAGATGGAATGGGCTCTGTGTCATAGGTTAGCTCTCCCAGACCATCTGCAGCTTAGAGGTATTTCTTGCACTTTTTTTCTTCAGAGAGCTAAACCCTTTTCCTTCATTCAATAGAAAAGCAAAAGATAATTTGATCTAGGCAAGGGCACAGCAAAGACAGTCGATAACCTGTTAGAACAGCTTTGGGTTGTAACTGGAGGAATTCCAACTTTTATTCTGATCCTTAGCAGGTTTAATTAACACTGTTCCTTACTCTGTCTTAGTGCACTGCCAGAGCTGATTTGTTTAATGCTCTAGCATTTCTACCCCATGTGAGGAGTTTATAAAGGCAGCATCCAATTTTGAATTTCTTTTGCTGAAGTAATTGTGACTTCATGCATGTTTTCTTGGATATTTCCCAGAAACTTTAGACTATTCAACCAGTTTTATCTATAAATCCTGTTATCAAAATGATGGGACCAACACTGCTGGAGAGGTGTGAGGGGGTTGGTAGTTATGAAGCTGTCGTTTCCCCAAAGTGAAAATGTTTCTGTCTCAGAACAAACAGGAACATAACTAACAGCCTGTTCAAAGGATGGGTCATGTTTTTTCTGTTGTGCAAAAAGGATGAAGTTCCTTGGTCCCTCATGGGTGATCTGAAGTCAGAAGGGATTGGTGGGGCCTGCTATGAGTACGGTGTGAAGGGAGGATTTGGGGCCTTTGCAGCAACAGTCTGGAGCTGGAGCTGTGCTCCTTCAAGGTTTAGTGGAACTTGGAGAGGTTTGAGTGATTGTGCGTGAAGTGGTGGATCCCGAAGGAGAGCTCTGTGCTCATGAGCTGAGCGAAGACAGTCGTGGCTCTGCTCCATCTCTTCTGGGGAGCAGTGTGAGATGTGCCATGGACTCCAGTGTTCCACGTTCAGGGAGGGACGGCTCATCCCCAGGGAGCTCCCACCACTGCTCAGCCTGGTCTTTGGTGGAGTGGGAACAGTGTGCAGTGTTGCTGCAAACATCACATGGGTTGTGGACTGAAAAAATACACAAAGATATGAAATGTCCCCATAAAAAGTATGATTTCCTTCAAGTCTCTAGGGAGGATGCCGAATGTGAGTTATGCTGTTTTCCAGAACACATAAGGTAGTGTAAGAGAAGAAAATCCCTTCATTGTGGTGTCCTGTCATAACTGAATGTTATGCCCATTGTCATTGGGGTGTTTGTCCCCCTTAAATGGCACAAACTGAGGAGTCATCTTTTTAAGATATAGCTACCAGTGGTCCCCTTCTGCTACATCTCTGTAGAAATACTCATGGTTATTTGATTATTTATGCCAAGGTTCAATGCCTCTCTATGATTTAATTCTTTAGGTATTACATCACTCATGGTTGTAGCTCTCCTGTGCTTGCCATCAAACCTCTACTAATCCCTTTTGCAAAAAGGTAGGGTTTGGGGTTTTCTTGGGGTTTTTTTTTTTGTTTTTTTTTCCCTAAGACTTTAATGCAGACTAAATACCTGGTATTTTGGTGAGATCACCAAGAGATTCTACTGGAAGGATCAATCATAATGTTTCAGGATGCTTTTAAGATGAAGAAAATAATTTCATCTTTTGAAGACTATTTGGAATAAGGGAGTAAGATGTCATTCAGGAATTAAAAATAATTTTCAAAAAAGTCAAACCAGGCATTTGTCCTATATCTCCAAAGACAGAGCTCTGAATTAACTTCCCTCCAGATCCCTCCCCCAGAACTACTTTTTCTGCTCTTGACATCTGCTGGTTATTTCAAATAGCCGTGGGCACAGGCTAAGTCTTTCAAGAAGCAAAAATTTAATGTTACACTTGTCTCTTGTTAGTATTAGCAGAGAGGGAACAGACTCTTGCACTGTTTGGAGGCTCTCTGCCACATTGATGATAGGAAAAACGAGTGTGGCATAAGTGAGGAGTACATGCCCTGGCATGGAGAGTTCAGCAGTCTGATCTTGAATTCCCTAGCATGCTTTCTTGGGAAAACATTCAGCATCTGATATTTACCCAAAACCAAAGCAAGAACTGGCAACTTAAATTTTTAATGGGTGTGTCTATCTGGCAGTTCCCAAATTGAAAGCACTGGCGTGCTTTTCTTTCTCAATATACAGTTTATTGCCCCAATCAGCATTAACAGACTAAAGTGATGTTGTTTGTTTTTAATTCAGCCAAGCTGCTACCAAAAAAGTTATATGTCAAACAACCCTGTAAAAACAACAGCAACAACAAATGGACAAGGTCAAATTCTCTTCTGTGTGTGACCTACCTGTAGGGCTCAAGAACCCTTTCTTCCCCCTGTTCCTAAAACAATAAATAGCTTTACTTGCCAAGTTTTCTTAGACTTTTGAATTATTCCATGCAATTTTTAGCAGCATTTTAATGGTCAAATATTCCAAGCTTGCATTTTGGATTTACTGGATGGGGTTATAATCTTTAGACATACTTTTTAAAAGGCACTTTTAATGAGAATTAAACGTGTAGAACATTAAACCAGTATATTAGTACTGGTAGGGAAAAAAAATTACATAGTTATTGCTATGGAGGGATTTTTCTCCATTAGTGCTGTTGCATGGTTTTAGAGCAACTGCTGGGTCATAAATAGGAAACTCATACATACAATTTTCCTCAGTGAGGAACCCCAAACTTAGGTTTGTTCTTGCAATGCAAGTGATGAGCTTTGCTTTCCTGGTTTTCACCAGTCACTTGGGTAATGTGTAAATCGAAGGATGTATTTGGGGTTTTTGGGGGGGATTGTTTGATTTTAATTTTTTGGAGTTTGTTGTTTTTGATTTACCTCATCCCCCATATTTAGACTTGAACTACTGCAGCTCCCGTTTATGCACGTGCAGGTGTTTGTCTGTTACATGGACTTGAGTATCTTTCTAGGCTGTTACTCTCATATGTAAGAACCTAATGCTCAGGAGGACTATTTTGTCTCTCACACATTAATGCAAAGTATGACAGATTATTGTTTTGCTTGATTTGTAGCTCGATTTACAACATAGACCCCAAACAGAAATGCTGACCTCTCCAGATAAAGTCAGTAATGTAACAATTTTATTACTCATTTAAATGTCTCGAGGGTAGTAACCTTTTTTTTATTATTACTTTAAATTAATTTTTGGAATTAAGCCCATGTTTTTGTGTTTGTCTCCGAGTTCCGAGCCTTGGGCAAGTTGTAGGGCTGGGCAGAAGATGACCAGCACAATGCATCTTAATAACAATGACAGTTTTCCCTTGGCCAAGATAAAATATGGCTGCTCCACCTGGATAGTAAATGAAAAAGATGAAACAGTGTAATGTTTGCTTATACTTCTAGCAGCAAGGCTTATATTTTTTTGCTGTATTTTATAGTTTGAGGGCATTGATGCCTTGTCCAGAAATGGCCTTTTATTTCTGTGGCAGTTTGAAAAGTCCATTATAGTTGATGGAGGTTTTGGATTTTCCAGGAAAGGAGCTTGATTTCTGAAATAAACATGTCTGTAATCATCATGTCCACCAGTCTTTTCTCCAACAATATTTGAACCTTGCTTTAGAAAAATTTAGTAGAAACCTAAGATAACAAAGGTACTAAATTCTTGTCTTGTTTTTCTGTTTTGTTTTGGTTTTTGTTTCTTTGGGTTTTTCCCTTTCTTTTTTTCTTTTGGTGAAAATCAGCAGTTCAGTAATGGTGGGAGAGCTGTTAATCTCCTGCTGGGGGAAAGGTAAGGAAAACTCAGATACTGTCTGTTCTTTTTGGCTGTAGCTGA
This sequence comes from Orthonyx spaldingii, assembly GCA_013397795.1. Classification (NCBI taxonomy): domain Eukaryota; kingdom Metazoa; phylum Chordata; class Aves; order Passeriformes; family Orthonychidae; genus Orthonyx; species Orthonyx spaldingii. The sequence continues at coordinate 265,943 of VZTJ01006161.1, read as the reverse complement.
ATGAACAATCAGCAGTGGAACATTCTGGCCAGTTTGTAACTCCAACCTGGGGAAGACATTTACTGTCTTTTATGGACAGAATATAACTGGAGAAACATGAAAGAGGAATATAATTGGAGAAACAAGAAAAGTAAATCTTTTGAGAGGCTGTGGGGGTCTTGAGAGGGGGCTGTTGACATGGAAGGTACAGAGAAGCATCAGAGTCAAAACAGCAGCAAAAGAGCTGAGTTAATTGTGCCTGCAGAACAGTCTGTTGAAGATCCCATGAAATAGAAATGGAAAGCCAAGAGCAGTTCTCCTTGCTTTTTTCTTTTTAGTGTGGCAAAATCTTCACTTTTGGTTACCAAATACTCTTCTGATAAAGCAGCACACTACTAAGAGCAGAAGTGCCACAGCACATTTCACATTTAAGTACTATTTTATGTTGATTTTTTGGAGCTTAGCAACAATTGTATGCCAATTTGTTACCCCAATTCAGCTGTATAAACTAGGTCTAACCCAGCAGTTATGTAGAATTTTCCTAGTTTCCTTTGGGGAACACACCTAGCCTGGCTTGTACCAAACTACCAGGTAATTTTAAAAATTGGTTTAATTGGTTTACATATGGAATAAGTGAGTTATAGCTGTAATATGTGCTAACCAAAAAAAAAAAAAAAAAAAAAAAA
>VZTJ01006161.1:206124-265246 GCA_013397795.1 Orthonyx spaldingii | reverse complement strand
AAAGCAAACAAACTAAAAAAGACCCAAAAAACCCCAAAACCTTGGTGAAATTTAAAATCACGTTGCCAAAGTTTGTGGTATTAAAATTACTACTAGGAGTTGTCATTCAAAGGAATAGTTAATAAAAGGTTATTTTACCAGGAGGAAGGAGTGGCATCAGTCTCAAGTCGTCACAGAGGTGATTAAAAGCCTCTGGTACTTCTTGGATTTTCAAACTAACAGGCAGACCTGAGATATATGAAGCTGAAAAGAAAGTATTTCCAAATAGGTTAAAATAGCTTTTAAAATTCAGTGAGTTTTATAGCTCGTCCTCAATTCTTAAGTACCTTGAATTACATCCACCTCTGATAGTAATGGCCTGAGTGAAGGTAAAAGTACACAGTACTATGAGTAGTGCTCAGATGCAGAATTTACAGTATTCTCATTGCTTTGTTGGGTCAAGACTACGTAAGCTGTGGGAATATTAATATATTGGGTGGCTATATTGTACAGCAGGGGGAAAATTAATGAGGCAGATTCAGTACGATTTCAGGCTTCTGACAAAGCTGCTTTATAGCTGCAGATAGTGTATAAGTTATGTATGAACTCCTTCTAGCTAAAAATAATAGTTCACATAGGTACCCAGTGTGGGGGCCAGGGGAAAATATCACCATGAAATACATTAGGAGACACTGAGGTATTAGCAGAGAAGCTTCTAGGGTGTATACTTTATTGATGCCTGTTTTCATTGCTAAACCAAAATATTTATGGCAACATGTAATGAGCAGATTATCATTCATAAAATATGCAGCCATAAAAATGAGGAATAGTGGGATTATTAGCAGCTTTCAGCAGTAGAGAGGCTGTCTCTTAATGGTTTCCTCTTTCTGTAGCCATTAGCACTGCAGCTGTGAATTATCGTACTGCATTTTATTGGATTCACTAGAAGAATCTGTCCAGGCGAAAAAATAATGATTAAAAAACCCAAACGAACCAGGAAATGATAATAAGAGGGGTTCTCTGTAAACTGCCCTAGTAATTACAATTGCGATTCTGACAGTGACATCCAGAGTTTAGTCTGTAATTTTGACTGTAACACGTAACAGTGATGGTCATATATTGAAGAGAAACTGATACTTGCATAAACTGATTTTGTAATCATTAATTTTGTAGAAACAAATTCTTGCTATCTGTACACATAAGTAAACATTAAGCATTCCATATGAGCACTTGCTGAAGTCAGCTGTGCTGTGAGTGGATTATTTGCATTAGTAAGCATTTTGAGTTAACTCTTGATGAAATGGGGGCACTTGGTCAAACAGAAGTGCATGGCATATCACTCTCACTGTTATTTTATTTCTGTCTCCATTATTGAGTTTGAAATCTGTTTCTGTTAGGATCTTTAGAAATCATCACTAAGGCCAAAAATAAAATACATAAGCAAACATAACCCAGCATATAGCAACTGCAAACTAAAACTGCTTTCGTGTAGAGCAGTAATTCTAATTAATTCATCAGTAATTCTAATTAAAATCTGTTGTAAAAAAAACAAGACTGTAATCATACTTTATGAAAAGAGTTTAAAGGCACAAGGTGAATATAAACATAGAGAAAAGACATGTATTTTCCACAAAGCCTCTTTAGTGGCTGAGGAGGTCATGTTCTTTTTTCCAAAGTCACTTCTAGGGATTTTCAGGGATGCAGAGGCTACTGAGCTGTCAAATGTAAATGGACTTGAATGAGTCCGTTTTATTTGTTTATTTATTGGTCTTTGAAAAATCTTGCTTTTATTATTCTTGGGACTGTTAATACTGAAGAGATTTATGATCATGAGCTGCAGTCACTCTTCCTAAATAACTTCACTATTTCAATAGTTATAATTTGAATTACATGAATTAAAGCAATAACCTATACTTGCATATAATAAGCAATAAAGAACTGAGTGTATAAACAAAAATGAGAGAGCATAATGTATGTAAATTAACAGAAATGTACAACTTTTTAAGTCTATAAATGAATCTAGTACCAGTTATTGTATATTGTTGCAGGATCAACCCAGGTTAGCTGACTTTTGTGGGCATTTCAGCGGAAATGTTTTGTGAATAAACATTTGAAGGCCATGTTAAATATTTTGGAAAGTTGCATGTTCCGTGAACAATTTGGAGATTTTTTTTAAAAAATGAAGCAGTCTCATGCTCGGTTTTCTAGTGGAGTATAGTGGAAAGACTGCTGGGAGAGAGTAGAAGGGAAAGAATATAAATTCTAGTGAAGTCAGAAATGGGTAATGATCTGACCAGAGCTGGAGGACCTCTGTAGTTGCATGCCTTACTAGTTAAGTGATTAATTAATACAGTAGATTTTTGTCCATCTCTATTTGGGTTGCATCTTATTTTCATTAAAAGTGAGATACTTTAATTATGAATTTGAAAACTTTAGTGTTCCTGGTGATTTGAAACTGGATTGAAACACTAATGTTCTTCAACCTTACCTGAATGAGGCACTAGGAAACGTAAAGCTGATATTTTAAGGTCTGGAATCTGTGCATACGAGATTATATTTACTTTTATGCTAGATGCATTTTTACTTGGCCTAAAGTCAAAATGAAAGCATAAATGGCCAACAAACTGACCTAGAATAGCTTGGTTTGGCACACAACTCGACATGAGTCTCCTTCCTTTGCTAAAATGCAGATGCTGTATCAAACATGATGTTTCTAATGCACTTTGGTAAGCCAAGCAGAAGGAAGGGAACAGAAATGCAAGTTGTTCTAGAATTTTCTCCACTCGGTTTCTGTGCTGGCTTGCTGAAGTCAAAATTTATCTTGGGAATTCCCAGGTTTTGTCAACACCTGCATTTTTGTTTGTTCAGAGGGTGCTGTGCCTGGTCAGTGCTGTGGAGGGAGAAGATGTTTCTCCTGTTGGACAGTGAATGGACTCAGGCAGTCACCCAGCACAGAGCAGACAGGCTCAAGTTTTCCTCACATCTTACCCAGACAGATAATCCAAATTCTCCCATGTTCCTTGTGCACATTCTCATTGTCAAATTAATGGCATTTCAGTCTGCTTTCAGAATTTTTACTGCTTTATCTAATTACTCAACTTTTATGTTGATCAGGATCTGAAAGCGTCTTCACTGAACATGGATATTTCTTCTCTGGCTTTCTCTGCCCCCACTAATTCATGCTTTAGTTCTTATTTCTCTGACAGCTTTAAAACCTGAGCTATTTTTATAACCTAGGAAGTTAAATGTTTTATTGCAGTTCTAAATTTGTATGGATCCGCGTTTGAAATGGAGATTTATGGTGGTGGTGCTAAGAGAATTCTAACCATTGACATGCAAACAGACAGCTCTTGGACACTGATGGTGTATCTCTGTTCTATCCTGCTCTGCCAGCGGTGTGGGTTTTGGGGTGGGAGGCTTCGTGTGCCTGTGTGCCTGGAAGCTAATAAGGGGTTAGGTAGGTGCAGAGCAGCTGTGGTAGCAGCGTGTCTCTTTATTTATTGATGAGAAACCTCAGGAGGAGATGGTGTGGAATAGAAAATGAGCTCGGCCGAAGCTGGTGTCAGATTGCAGGAGGTAGCATGTTGTGTGAGGTGTGCCGCGGTGAGACCCAACAGCATCCCAGTCACCTCTGCCTCTGCAAGGTCACCTGCTCTGGCAAATTTAGTGGGAATTCCCCGATTTCCAGACACGTGGCCTTGTCCAAATTTGAGTAGTAGAGGCAGTTTTGGTTTAGAGTGCAGATTTGCACTCCTCATCGAGTGCAAACCAACGGGAATTCGGCTGGAGTGGAGCTGTGCTCAATCTTAGTACACGGTCCCCATTATATATCAACTACACCTGAATTAGCAGGAATTGCAGCTCAGGAAAGGCAGGTCTGTAGAGAGGAATGGGTGGTGCAGGTGCTCAACCAACACTGCACATATTTCAGCAGATTTATCTTCAGGCTGCCATTAGTCTGGTTCAGGGAACTACTGAATGTCCACTGAATGTCCAAGGGCACTCCTGAAGCTCAGAGTGGCGTTGTCCCAAAGACACCCAGGATGTTCAGGAATGCTTAGACATCATGCTTTGGCCTCCCAGGGAGAGAGGGAACTGAAGGGAGATTTGCTTCAGTAGAGGAGCCCTGATGTGGGGGGCAAGTAGCTGTACCCAGGCCCTCCAGAGGCTGCATGGGTCCTGCTGGCTGCTTAGCTGACAGCCACCTGGACGGGCAGGACACAATGTCCTAGAGTTTTCTAGGGCAGAAACTGACTTTGACAATGATTAACCCAAATAATAGAGGATCAAGTGCTTCCCTGGTTCTGAAAGATGGGTGGAAGAAGAAATTTTCCTTCATTAGCAAAACTGTATTGACTCCACCAAAGAATTCAGCTCTATTCTCTTGACTAACATCACTTTAACCAAAGCAAGGGTGAGTCTTCAAAATACTCGTATAAGCATAAGGCAAATGTTGTTGCATAATTATTTTTTTCTCTTTGACCAGTAGCAACTTAATTTCTGGCCTATTTTGTGTTAAGATTTTTGACAGGTGGTCAAAATGAGGCTATAGTTAACATATGTCTTGCTATATTTTGCAGGTACTGTGGTAATGTGTGTGTGTCTAACTCCTACAAAGATCAAGTGACACTAATGCTTCACAAGTTTTAGATATTGGATTAAATTCAAACTCTTGTTTAGGCAAAAATTATTCCTACAGGCACAGAAGACCAGTGGTATGTGAAATAAAGTTGCAGAATTTTCTAGAATTTATAGTTATATTGGTACACTTTGGGGCAGCACAGAGAGAATGCATAAGGAGTCTAATAAGCCTCTTTCTGAACATGGCATCTTTGCTGATAGCAAATGTGCAAGGATGCTCTAAAATGAAAATTAACTGTAACAAACAAGGAGTAAGAATGGCTACAGTAATTGAAATGTACTAATGAAACTCTGTAGTTTGTTCATATTATGAGCAGTCAAGAATCATGCATAATTCAGGAGTATTCAATTGCTAACAATAGGCTCACATAAGATCATTTAAATTTTTTTCTCTGGCCATGAGAAGATGATCTTTGAAAGGATCCCTTATGAGGTTCTGCTTGGTCCTGTCAGCATCTTGGGAAGAGAGTGTTCTATTTTCCCTCTTGCATCAGTGAATATTTATGGGATGTAAAATAGGAATAACTTTAATTATGTATGGGAAAGGAAATATATGCAGTCCTGAGCAAGATACTTCATTGTAAAATCTACCTGAAACTCTGACAGGTAGTATGCTTATGCACTAATTCAAGAATTAATTTTGTTTTCTGCTGTGGATATATGTGGACATACAGGTTTATATTCACCTGTTTGTAATATTTTTTTTTGTTTTGATTTTAAGGTTCTCATTAATTTTAATGCTCATGACTATGTTGCTATTCCTTTTGTTGTAATGTCAAGAGAGAGGCCTACAGCAGTTTGCAGTCTAAACAGCTAAGGGACAATGAATGTGGGAGGAAGGGAAGGATCATCATTCTTATTTTCTTGTGGATAATCGGATCTTGCTTGATATTGCACAAAACCTACATAACGAAACACAGAAATAAGCTCACCTGTTCTCCTCTCTAAAATCAAGTCCTGTCCAGCTTCTTCAAAAAGGAAATAATTAGAGAAGCTGTGCCCCACCTGAGTTTGTTACAATTGTTTCACCCATGCTGTCCTCTAATGGTAGAAATTATTCCTTCCATCTGCTTCTTCTTTTGAAATATTTCTCAGAAAATGCTGAGTTTCCCAACACAGAGAGATACTTCAGTCTATGGAACTTCAGAGACTCTTATTTTTGCTTTCATGTTAGATTATAACAAAAATGTTTGACAGATTTTCTTCATATGAATGAAGTGCTATGTGCCAATTACTGACAGGTTTTAGTTGCACATAGAAATTAGCAGCTGGCAAGTTAAGCAAATTGTAGGATTAGGGCCAGGGTGTATTAAAAGCATTCAATAAAGAAAAAAAATGGTGAGGAAAACTGAAAATTTACTTGAAAGAGTGTCATTTGATCTGAATTTCTTAGGAGAGGTATAGTAGCAAAAACCACTTTGAAATGAAGAAAATTGGCTTGTATTAAATAACAAACCCCACAGATTTTTTTTGGAGGTGGAAAATAATAATCAGGTTGGGATTTTTTTTTTTTTTTTTTTTAATGCACAAGTTCAGTAGAAATCTTTCCCATGTTGTTGCTCAGTATGTCAGCGTGCTGTGGGTGTTGAAGGGTGGGGGCTGTGCAGGCATGTGCAGCAGATGTACAGCATGTGGGGAAAAGCTGAGTCCACAGTGAGTCAACAAACACAGCCCACTTTAGCTACAGACAAAATCCATCCAAGATGTGCAGTGGAAGGGAGCTGTGCTGAGCAAATTGCTGTCATCATTTAATGATGTCGTTCATAAAGGCTTCAAAATATTGGCATGATGCGTCCTTCTGTGGTCATGCTTCTGCTTCACTGCAACAGGAGGAGTTGATCTATTTTTAGGAGGAAATATGTCCAAAAAGTCAGGAAATGCAGTGGAGTGAGTGCTCCGTGGTCTGTGATGCTGCTCCCAGGATTCAGGGAGACAAAGTCTGGGAGAAGCCTGGCTCTTGGGAAGGACTGAAGCAAGTTATCCAAGACAACAGTGCAGGAAAAAAAACCCTGTAATTTGACAAAAGTCAAATTGTGATGTGTCCCTCAGCCAATTCTATCTGTGACCTCCTGAGCAGGAAACACACACAGAGAGAAACTCTTGGGACAACCAGGGTGTTTAGCTGCTGCTTGGCCTCTCTGCATCTTGGCTGCCGTGCTTTGATTAAAGCGGAGACACGCTGGGAAATGTCTGCACAGCTTCTTGAGGAACAGACAGGGTTTAGGCAAAAGACACACATGCTAATTGCAGCTCTGTAATGGATCTGTTTTTCTGTGGGATGCTGAAATCCAAAGTCAAAACACTCCCATAAAAAGGTAATAAACAGAGATGTTTTATTGTATTTTTATGGCCTCAGTCTGCCGTCAGTAACTGAGCATCCACTCTTTTGTCCTATTCCATGTAATTTGCTTGATTAGTGAATTGTATCATTGTCTTTCTGGGAAGAGATTTAGTCTGTTTTTTCTGGATTTTTGGGAACTCTGAACAGATATGTGGTAGAAGCACAATTTAGCTCACATCTGAGGCAGGAAAAATTAATCGGGCTACTTGTCTCGTGTTTTTTCATGAAATACAGCAAAGTATTGGAAAGTAAAGTGATCTGATACTGCTTGCAAACTGAAATATCATTTGACAGTAGTTCAGAGCAGGGAAGAAATCCTGTCCTCGTTACTGTTCAGTGCACTCGGAATATATCTGCAGATTCCTGTGCAATTTGAGTACTTTTAAGATAGTGAGCTAAAAATGAAATTATATGTCAGTGGAAGCGTTTTAATAGTTACACGGAAAGTGCCACATTCAGTATTTTTGGTAATGTTTCATATTTTATGAACTTTGACGCTTTAGTTGCTAACAAGGGAGTAATTTCAGACTTTCCATGCAAGAAATTTCTCTTTTATAACTAATAGTTGTGATAATACAGCTATAGTTTAATAAGTAATGTGCTATTATGTGCAACTGAAGCGCTGGAAGTGGTGTTCCTTTTGTCATAAAGTTTAAAAGAACTTTTAGGCTGCAAGGTATTTTGCCAGGCTGGAAAGAATTTCCATGAATGTTTGGGTCAGGCTTGCATTTTGCATGTCATTGTTGATACACAAATATTGCTATGTACTATGAAGTGCATCAGCATCTTAGGAGGTTACGGATTAATATCAAACAGCTAAAAACCTTCTGTGAACTGAACAGCTGGGAGTTTTTCCTTCTGCCACTGGGTTTGCTTTTATGGTTTCCTGCCTTCTAGTGCAGGTCCAATGAGGAGAAAGGGGTTTTGCACAGGGTGGAGATAGTGAATTGCCATTTGCATGCTAAGCTGCTCAGTTTCTGATGCTTATAAATATTGTGAGAGATTACAAATTACCTCAAGAATTGTTAGTTTGAAAACACTGTACAAATATCAGCTGATTAGCTTCTAGGAGATGTGAAAATGACGGAGTGGGGAATCTGTGGAAAAATCAGTTATTTTAGTAACTCAGATTGCTTCCATGGACTTATATTCTTCAGCATTTTAGTCCTTTGCTTACTGAAATAAAAAGGCATTGAAGAAACATATCATTGCCAAATATTCTAAGAACTTGATCCAAAATTCAGTTTAACCCAAGACTTCTCCCTATCTTGTTGTCATTTAGCTATTTCAGTAGCATTTATTTTTCTCTCAAGGAACTGTCCTGAGAATGGAATTGTTTCCATTGAGTAGATTTCTCTGGCATGAAGGTGTGAGGTGTGAGAGGGTTTTCAGGTGGCTGTTCAGTTCTGCTCCTATGCATGAGGCTCTAGGTGCTTTTGGAAATCCTAATCCATTTGATGTAATGAAGCTCGAAAGCAAAAGGCATGCTTAGGAAGTTTGAGTTCCTTTAAACTGTGTCTGCTTCCAAGTATGTTTGTCAAGGCTAGTAAATGGCCAGGATTAAACATGAGTAATGCTGGCATGTTTCTAAATGACAAATATTGAATTTGCTTCTTGGCCTTCAGGAATCTGGCAAATAATAAGTGTGAGAAAAGCAATCACCAATTCCACTTGTTTCTTCTAATTGTTGTCCTCCCAGACAGTAGAGTTTCTGGAAACCTTGTAAGGATCTTATAATAAAAGTCAGAACTGAATTTTCATTCACAAGGAATAAAATGAGCCATGTTTAAGACACTATGTGCTCTGAGAGAACAGCATGTGCACCTGTAAGATTCACCCCTAAGCTGTAGACAAATAATGGCAAGAAAGTTTGGGATTCTGCAGTTCTAACATCCAGGATGCCTCCAGGCCAATAGGAAACAGCTGCAGTTTGGGATGGCAAGGCCTTCTGGCCCATCATAATGCAGACACTCTATAGTTTTATAATGCATGTCAACTCTATATCTTATTCTTTGGTTCATTGATATGTTATGCAAGAAAACTGTGGAGAAGTATCAGAAGTGTAGTAAAAATGTATTGCACAAGGAAAAGGGAGAAAAAAATGGTTAAGACAAATAGCACATATGGGAAAAGAGATGTAAAGAAGTAGAAAATCTCTTCAGGCTCTATGTATTTAGCAAGTGCATAATCACAATATTAAAGGCTATGGTTTAAGGATTAGGATACTAAGTCTTAAAGTATGCTATAAGACTCGTTTTGATTCATAAAGGATTATGTTTGCAAAGTTTTAAATAAGAGTAAGTTTATAATATTAAAAAAAATATGTCAAAAGTAAATAAAAAGAGTGGACCATCTTTGAGATGTGTTGTGTAAATGTGTTCCCATGCTCAGCCATTCTTCTGACATGTGAAGCTGTCAGATATGCCCAGGAGAGGACATCTCCTCTCTCCATTCTGGGAAAACTCATCACTGACGTAGAACACCGTTTTATTTGGTTGGCTGTTTTTGTTTGTCTTTCTTTACTATCAGAAAGTGAGACATCTTCAAAGTGTTACGGTAAATCAGGAGCTCCCAACTCTTGCAGTAGATCCTGGAACCTGTAACTTGAAGTGATTCATAGATTGTCCTTCTGTATCAGACTTTTCTAGGCTAAGCATCTGCCAGCAAGCCAAACACTGCAGCCTGGAAGATTCTTCAGTGGCCCTGACTTTTAATTTGGATGTGGCCTTGGCATCTGCCACTGCACTTGTAGGCACACTGCTGAATCGGGTAGATGGAGAACATCCTTAATCCACTGAAATAGCGTTGCTCCTCTGGGTTGGTCCATCTCTTTCACTTCACTGAGACATACAGTTATGAAGAAGTCTTGACAACTGCTGCAGCTCTGTTCAGGGTAAAGCTTATTAGTTTAGCCATATCTCAACTTATAAGTCCATGTAAGAATGATTTTTAAAAGAAAATGCTGACGCTACTATGGCAGCATCAGTTTGTTGCCATATTTTTAGGTTGAAGCATCTGAACTTGTTTTTCCTGATAATATTTCGGTTAAGAAATTACTGAGCTCTGGATTTCTTTTTTCTTTTTTCTTTTTTTTTGCTTTTTCGAAAGGTAGTTTTGAGTACAGCAAAGAAGATAGCCCATTAAATTTTAATATCTCTGCAATCTAGCTTCACCAAAGCTGAAAAGCAATGGATTGCATCAGAGTTTGAAGTGCATTCTTAAAAAAAATTATTTTTAAGTCGTTGCCTGCTAATAAGTTCCTCTTTGCTAGGTAAAGAATGTTCTTAAGTAAATCTTGGTGAGAGACTTGTTTTTAACACGCTTTGAAAGTAAATAAACAAGGAACAACAATAGCAGGAAAATCAAGCACCAGCTGCCCTTCTGACAAGCAAACGTTCCGTTTTTTCTGATTTCTGTTACAGTTGTCAGTAATGTTGACAGCTGCTAAATGTAAACCCTAGTAGTACAATAAATGTTTGCAATTAACATCTATGCTTCTGTTGCCAGCTCTTAGTCTGTTGTCATATGAGAAGCAGATCATCTTAAGAGTTATTCAACCCTGTAGCAATAACTCTAATGATAAAAGTAATAGGAGTTCTGATCACCATTTTTAATTTTTATTCGTGTAGATATCTCTTTAAGGGATCACTTTTCAACTTCTAAAATTTTGCATCATTTAATTTAGAGCAAGCTTTATGATATTTAGTAATAAAACATTACATGAACAAGGTAAAAACTTTACCTTCTTTTGTATTTCACAGAGGACTTCTTTATAATTAGAAGATGAGGATAAAAATCCTTCCTTGTTCAAAATTATTGGCAGAATTCCCACTGCCTTCAGCAGTGCCAGAATTTCATGCTTAGTCGGATAGATGTGTTTCACACAGAGCTCTGTGTTTGGATATCATGGCTCTTCACAGACACCTTGGTGCTGGTGGTATTTACCTTCATGGGTTACTAACTTTGGCTGCGTTTATGGAGATGAAACAGAGCATGGGAGAGTGGGAGCAATCCATTCTGCCTTACATCTCATTAGGCACAAATGCTGTTTTCAGCTGTATGAAGAGTGTGTTTTGTTGGTTTTCTTTTCCTGAAAAACCAGGCTTTGCCCCACTTAAAAAGACACGTGTGATTTGTCACTAATCTGTCCTGTTGTAGCTGATTAATACCATGGGACTAAATCTTTCCTGAAATCCTTTCTCTGCCTCGGACACCTTCCAGGTGCTCTGCAGTTGTGTTTCCGTCACTGGAGTGAGGTGGGATTATGGGCCCTGTTGTCCACTCTGAGTGCGTGCCACGACATCGTGTGTAGGCACACACACGTTGGCTCCATCAAAATCCTACAACGCCTTTGCCTGAGAGCTCCAGCCCCTCCAAGGCTGGGGTGTGGAGTGGGATCTCTCTGCTCCAAGAGCCAGCGTCGGGAGGAGCAGACTGAGCAGGCGGCGCTGCTGCGAATCCAAGCTGCTCCTGGCTCGGGTACAGCCATGTGGGATGTCTGTCCAAAGTCATTGCTTTGGAAGGTGCTTCTGTATGCAGCTCTAAGTTATGCAGCGTTGTAAAACATATCAAATTCCTTCTGTCAGTTTGTCAGCATGCATGCAATATCAGGTGTGCTGCTGGGTTCACTCCAATGAGCAGCACGTGGCTACTGGACTCAGCAGAGGTCGCCATATGACTGCAGTGTCTTCTTTCCCTATGGCCTTGGAGTTGTGCCCTTTATGCCTTTTCAGAGCTAAGCATAATCCTGAAAATGATCTTTAGAGCCTCAGTTTGTCTGTAGATAATATGTGTTTTGTGTCTGTCTTGCACAAGGTCTTGCTGTGGTTGTTTTCATCCCATAGATTTGCTATGTGGAAGTATCCTAATGGTTCATGAATGGTATATGAAATCTCGGAGAGAAATCTGTGTGGGTCTCTGTGTAGAGACCACACAGCATTACCTGGTAGACAGGTATTATGTGTTGGCTTTCCTTTTACACTGAAGACATTGACATTTGAGGGCTAATTTGTTTTTTATCTATATAAAAAGCTTTTATAGAAAATGGTCAAAAACGTGGTTGCATTTGTTCATATCCTTGCTTGGGGATCTGCTACAGTGTTTCTGTTGTCTGCCCTTTTCCATGTTTTCATGGTCTCTGGTATCTGGATGCAGTTAGGAGTTGTCAGCCAGGTAAGCAGCTGGAAGATGTGGCAGCTGACTCTGTGCTCACTCTTCCAGGACTTACCCATTGTGCATGTCACACTCACATCTTATCCGATCTTTACCATCCCATCATTCCACCAGATCTTATAGGACAGTTTTCTTCCCTATAGTGTGCCCTAAGCACACATGTAAATGCCAGAGGAGATGGGAAGGAAGAGAAAAAACATCCTTAATGCAAGGAAAAGTAGGCCAGGTATTTTCTGGAGTTTATGCCCAGGTCTCTAACATCCAGGGAATTCATTCTGTATTCACTGGCTGCACTGGATTTTGCTGATGGTATTTTGTGTTGCCATTTTCACTAGCAAAGAATTATTATCTAATAGTTTAAAAAAGTACCAGAGCAGAGTTGTTGGCTTAGCACTGTCCTATGTATGTGGCTAGGCCAAGTGCAGAGCAACAGAATCACAGAATGGTTTGGTTTGGAAAGGACCTTAAATATCAAATAGTTCCAACTACATCAACCAGTCACCTCAGGACTCTGGGATGCATCTCATCAGGCTCACAGGCTTATATTTATAATAGAGAGTTCAGTCCTCTGTGTACCATTTGGTATAAATATTTCTTTTGCACTGACTACAAGATTGTACTTATTCCCATAATGGGACAATTAATAGACTAAAATAATATCTGATATCCTATGAGACATAGCCTTGACCTTCCAGTATTTCCGGACAGCAGAGGTGTCTCAAGTACTTGATGGAAGTTGACTTACACTCTAATGAGGAGCTGTGAACTGGAGAAGTCAGCAGGAGACGGTGGATAATCCATTTAAGCCCTTGTCATTTAATAATTATAAAAATGAACCAGCTGCATGCACACACACTCCCTTCTCTGAGATGTGACAGAGTACAGCTCTCGGTCCTGCTGTGAAGTGGGCAGGGCTGTACTCTGTATCATCTCCATGCACTGCAGTGTCATAATCCCATGGCATTTGGCCCCATGGCTTCATCCCCAAGGACCTGAGCAGTTGCCCATCCCTTCAGAGGGGCCTGCAGTCGCTTGTTTTGATCAGAAAATGTTCAGGATCAGGCCACATATTCAGTCATGGAGCGGAAACATGGGTAATGCACTGAGCTGACTTCTCACTGCTCCAGAACACAGTTAATTAAAAAAAAATAATTGCCTGCTTTCTTACATTTGATGTTTGTCTGCTTGACTTTTATTCCTCTGAACTGGAATCCATCCTAAGATGAAGCTGAGAATTCATGAAAAACAGATATTTAAGGCAGGTCAGAGACAAAATACCCCAGAGCCTACATTGTGATGTCCAGGTTCTGCTATTGGCAGGATCACAAGAAAAGAAAATATCATTAATAAATGTGCTGAGCAAACTGCAAAAAGTTGCAATTTTAGCCCCTTATCAGAATTTTACAGCTTTTCCTTTTTTCAGAAGAACGTAATTATCTGTTTCTTATGTAAACATTTCTTTATGAACCTAAGGCACTATCTCAGTATTTCTTTGTTAAGGGATGAGGTCTAGAGTTACCTTGTGACAGATTCATAGTGAGTGCGGAGGGGAAGAAAATTATGGTTACTCATATGTTTCTAATTAATTTCCTCACTCTCATCTTTATAATGAAGAGCATGAACAAAATATGTGCATATCTTACCCTTGATTTAAAAAAAAAAAATAAGCTGGCAGAGAATTTTCAATACATCCAGGCTACAATGTAAGAGGTTGAAAAGGACTAGTGCAGTGCTTGCTGAAAAAATAGTCTTATTTGTTCAGACCAAATAGGAAATTTGGGTGTTTCTGTGTGGTGTGGAAAAAGCTGGAAGGAGACTGGAAAGCTGAAATGAGAATTGTAATGTAAAATATATATTTGTTTTAATTGATATTGTTTAGAAGAAAAGGAAAATTTAAATAAAGATAAGTGATGGGGGGAGTCATGATTCGCTTTGTGAAGGGAAAAAATGTAAATAACAACCAAGTACAGGAAGAAACCTCACTAATTTGATTTCATGGAACCTGTTAGCTTGAAGGAGAAGTGAACTTCATGTGTTGCTCTGGACTTTAGTAAACCCTTATCTTTCTTAGGAAGGGAACTGTTTTCAGGTTCAACTGTGTTTCAGTTAAAAGCTGTAACTTTTTAAAGACCTTATTATTTGGAGTCTTTCTTAAAGTTCCTACTTGTGAGGTCATGCAAAAGATGAGCATTTAAAAAATAAAGTATAGACTTAGTAGAGGATCTAAAATTGGAAAGCATACAAAAATATTTCAGTTGAAGATATTTCTTTGAAAATACTGGAAAAATTATAATTAGTGCTGTATTCCTTAAATATATCTATCTATATATTTGCAGGGTATTGTTTTTTGTGTGATAATCCAGGGAAATGTCTTTTGATTTCCATTGCAAAAAATCATTAGCTACTATTTGAGGAATATTTTGGGATGGTTGCAGGGGAAAAGGGATCTTGCATCTGCTGGTAGAGATGGGGAAGATGTCTGCTCTGGCTGAGTAACCTCCCTGTGGCGCAAAGAGCAGTGCAGTTGGTTGTACCTCTTCAGAATGAACAGAAATGAAGTAGTTGGGATCTTCCATATGTGGGGTGGGATGGAATAATGGATAAATCACCTGTTGGACACAGCTGTTCTGCAAGTGTTGAAGAAGTGCATCAGCCATAGAATTAAGTGCAGGAACAGGTAAGGCAGCCCGCTCCCAGTTAGGAGTGAGTTGCTGGGAGCTGATTAATGATCTTTTCCTCTCTGTGCCGCCGTGAAGGGGAATGACCTCCGGCAATTAGGATGCAGAGCTCTTGCTGGACGTTTCTGGTAGGGATGCTTTTGTTACAAATCAATAAATCAAAGCCCCAGGGAGAAGCGATCAAGAAGAGGCTGCTGCTGAAGTGTTCTTTATCTTTTGCAGGAAATGAATCCTACCTGTTACCTTTCATGGGAACCACAGCACTTGTTCAACACTTGGTAACTGCTTATGCGCTTTCTTGAGTCAGAAGTTTAATTTCTAGGCGTGGTGGGAAGAATAACAATTATAATTTCTATCCCCTTGAATTAATGAGGGCTCACGGTGCAGATTTTGTGAGCATGTTGGAAAATGCTAGGCTTTCATGCAGCAGACAGATTGCAGTGAGAGTCAGTAAGTGTGTATTTTGAAGAACTGTTTAGAACAAATAACTCTTGCTTGTGTATAATCTTTCTTCATATTGACAGGCAAATGTCAAACTGTACAGAAACCTCAGGAAACTTTCAGGGCTGACATCATCCGTTTCAAGTCCTTATAAAGCAATGAGGAAAACAAGCTGATTTTGTTATGTGAAATTTCTACAGGGGGAGGAAGGGAAATTTGTTGTCTTCTGAGCAGCTTGATAACTTTATTTGTCAGTAGAGAAGGATGCTGAAGGTTAGCAAATGTGATGGGGATTGATCAGGGTCCTTGCTGGAATACAGAGTGTGGAGCATTCCAGCGATACGTTCTGCAACATCTTGAACAAAACAGGAATCTGCCTAAATTCTTTGAGGACAGGGTGTAAAAACTGAAGTTATTAATGAATAATTGTGTGTTTGGGTTAAGCTGGGTGTAGACTGTTCAGAATGAATCATTGGTGTGGTGACCTTTTCAGGTCTGTACGAGCTCACTGACCACCCTTGTGCAGCCAGGACTGGTTCAATGGTGTGGTTTGGTGCTCCTGAAGAGCTCATATTTACCACTGCTTGTGGTGACAGCTGTTCTTTCCTGAGCAGCTGCTTGCTCTCACTTATCAGAATAGCCCTGATAACTGTGATAGACACTGCCATGGAGTTGGGTGTCGAGGGAGGCTGGGGTACCCAACAAACTTAGACCTTCTTATGAGAAGTGGGAGATGATTCCAGGTGGTGATAAGCTTGGAACTGAGCTGGAGCCTCAACCTGTACCTGCTGCCTGCTGTGATGGCACTGCGCAGCCCTTCCTGGTAGCAGTTAGTTGGTAACATCAAGCTCCCACTGGCGTTGCAAGAAAAATTATTCCATTGCTGGCTTTTTTATAAAATCACGGTATATCATAAACCTCCCCTGCCACATTTTGAGGTCTAATAACAGATCTGGGTGACAGACTGCTTCTTCATTAATCTGAAGCTCACCAGTCCTCAAACTGATATATCAACTGATTTAGGAAACTGCAATTTGCTATTTGCTCTGCCTTATTTTAGGAAAGGGGCTATTGGGTATGGAGAGATTCAGCACATAAACGTAGGGATCTAATACCAAGTGTGCTCCACCCTGGACTGTCCTGCCTGGCCTCCAGCTGAAGCTCCAGAAGGTTGCAGATGTCCCTGGATCCAATGCCAAACCTGCTGGACCCAGGCAGAAGTTTCAAATGCCCAGTCTGGCTCAAAGGCACATGTTTAAAGCTAGTGGGTGATTATTTAAGTAATAATAATATGTACAACACTTCAAAGCAAAACAAAAAAATTAATATACAGATATAGTTTCTCCTATTTCACTGTGGTGCAATGAAGGAACAAGAAATTTATGCAAGGACTTCAATCACTTTTTTTAGAAACATATTCTCCTATTGAATTAAATGGATAATCTATCGACTCCTACTGAGAAAGAACAGGATTTATCTGTAGTTTATTAATGGGAAGTAGCTTGTCTTATTTTTCTAGTTTGATAAAAGTATTTGGACAACTGTACAGATCTTCTTGATGAGATCAATACTGGAATGACAATTGAGTGAACTTTTGCCCAAGACATCGTTGTAATTTCCAAACCATGGTGGCCAAGTGAAATGATTTTGATGTAAGGAATGAGTTTATTGTCATTCTGTTGCAAACAGCCTGCATTGTTGTTAATATCCACATACTTTGTATTGCATTAGTCTGCATTAATTTTCATCATTTTTGCACTTGTGGATAGCGCTTATGACTAATTTATAGATTATGTGGTGCCATATTGACTTAAATAGAGTGTATTTTAATGCTATTATGAACGTTTTCTAGTAAAATGATTTAATTACATTGAAATCATTTTGCTATTACGATGGATAATTGACTGCAGATCAAAACCATAATATACAAGACCTACCTGGAAGGCACACAAAATCAATTGGCTCAGCATTAAAATTGTTCACAGAACCTCTTTTAAAAAGGTTGCAGCCCAAGGAGCCTATTCTGGTCTCTGCTCATCCAGTAATCAGATTACTTTTAAAAGCGCAGCCCACCTATATTTTAATGCTGCCTCACTTTGTCACCTCTTTTGTGTGCCCTCAAAGGAAAAAGGCTTCAGTCTCAGAGGTGAAGAGACACTGTTGTTATTGTACAGAAAAGGTATACAAAAATTCTTTTCCAGAAGTTGGGAAGGAGTGAGTTCTTATCCCATCAAATTCAGTGGGAAAGCAAGGTCTGACTCCAGGTGCCTTCATGCCCACACAAAGGCACCCAGATCTCTGGAGTCCTTGTTATGGTTTGCTGTTCCAGCATCAGTTTCTTGTTCAAAAGATTTTTTTTTTTGGTTAGATTTTTAGTTTCCCTTGCGTTATACCGAAACAAGTAGTCATAGAGGCTGTGAGATGAATTTTCTCTAAGAAAACAAGTTAAGCTTGAACAGATTCTATCTGGTTACTTGAAAATAAAGAGCAAGCCATTTTCTAATCCAACCAAAGTGCAGGCATGGTAACCTTGGTTCTGTCTCTTTTAACCTCAGGATAATAGAAGTAAAAATAACTTTATCAGAGCATGAGAGGAACAAGTTATTCTTGACTAGTGATTGATAAATTCCTCCTACCGGTTTTCTTGTCAATCTTACATATTTGAGGGGATATTTTTGCTTGACCTCTCCTAAGTACATGTCCCTGATAACATGGGATGAGTTTTGTTTCTCCTGATGGCAAGATTCTACAAGATTATGTATGTTTTCTGATAAGGGGATATTCATATCATCTCAGCTGCTGAATACCTGTGGCTATAGGTTTGATAACTTGAGTTTCCAAATCGAAAATAATAAAAAACCTTAGGGCTAATGTCTGTAAAGGAACAGGGGTAGGTTGCATTCCTTTTTGTTTCTTCCACTGATTATTTTGCATATTTAGCCTAGATTGGTTCTGCTATAATTTCGTCACTGAAGTCTGCTGTCTTTGTCTGAAGAACAGTTTTGGTAACTCACTTAAAATTTTTAATGTCTTGATTCAGTTATTTGCTCAGAGGGTTTTTAAGGCAGGACATGCACAAAACAGATTGCTCTCCCGTTTGATCTCACCTGAAATATGCTTTGGGTGTGAAATGAATGATGTTGTTTAAACTAGGAAAAGAAATAGGGTTCTTTTTGATTAGTATGAAGGGTTTATTTTTATGAATTCTGCTAAAGAAATTATTTTTAAAAGTTGATCTTTGTCTCTCTGCTAATAGTTCTCTCATGAAAGAATGTGATTAGATTCTCATTACTCCTTAAAACAACAAAAAATGCACTTTATTTTTCAATTAAGATAATTTTATCTTAGAAGGAAATTCTCATAAGAGGATCTTCCATAGTGCAGAAAAAGTGCTCCCATCCCTGTCTCCCAAACCAAGCTATGCAAGTACTTTGATCAGATTCCCCCTATAGGAGAGCTCCTTCCCACAAGTACTTGCTGAATTCCCTGAACCTTCAATAAACCTTGTTCAGTGCAAATTGGATGGAAATGCCTCCAATAAGATTTACATGAAGTTTAAAGCATCTAGAATTCCAGGAACATAACAGGTTCAGAAATCACTACCGGTTCTGACCTGAATACATCACTCTTGTTAACTTGAACGTCTGTTACAGACTCTGTATTCAGGATGTTCACGTTCCAAACATTTGCATTTTGGTGAGAATTTTCCTGACAGAGCAAATAATTGTCTGGTAAGGACTTACTCTTTTGACTGGATCCATTTTTGCTATAACCCCACCGAACTTGCTGGAAGTCTGAAAGGCAGCAAGATGTTAATTAATAATTACATTGGTACAGAAGGGAACTTTGTAAGAATTTTAAAAATTTCATGAGTGGATCAATAATTAATTCTTTTTCTGGGAGGTGATCTAGTGCTAATTGTTACAGTGTTTGGGAATAATAGAAGAAAATACAGGCCACGCAAAGAGTGGGAAAACCCCCATATTTTGTATGACTAAAACAGGGCTTACTGCTTAAGTTAAAAATTAGATGTGCAATGTTCTCTGCTTTTACTTTTACACTATCATCTTTGCTGTATTGCCCCCCAAACAAACTATAGTAAGCACTCTGTCTGCACTGGAAATCATACTGTGAAGGCAGAAAATCTCTCCAGATTGATATCCCATTAAAATAACTTATCCCTGTAAGACTGGGTACCAAAATGCTTGGGAGGAGGCAGTGTCTGATTTCTGCCCTCCCTCAGGAGGAGCTCTTCTCCTGCAGACACAGACTTTCGTGAAGTGACTGGGAGGTCCTGGTTGGACTCAGCAAGCATCAGAAATGTCAGAAAGTTTGTGAGGACTGAGAGGGTGGGTTTTTCCCCCCCTGTTTTGCTGTATGTAGAGGATTTAATGGAATGAAGGAGGTACTGTTTTGCTAATAACTTGTACATTTTGACAGTGCCACATGAACAACAAAGCTGTGCTGAGAAACGGAGGTTTTTTTGACCTCTGAGCCAAAATTTCTCCTTCGACGGAGGAAAAAAATTATTTTAACTAAAGAAAAAGAAAACAAGAGAAAAAAAATCCCACCGTACTTCATCCCTAGATGCAACATTTTACTTCTCTCTGATCAGCATTGGCAGCTGTTCATTTTCTGCCTGAGTGAATTCAGAAGAAGTCATTTACCTTACAAGTGATGAATGCTGTATGGCACTTGCTTGTCTCTATCTTAGTAGCGTTTACTCTCAGCCCGACAAAAACATTCTATTTATTTCTGGGTCTGCCAGTAATAGCTCATTGGACTAATTATTTATCATGTTTCTGAATTGGGTGAGAAAGCCAATCCTCTGATAGAGACAGCAGTTCTGTGCCACATTCAGATGAATTCACAAGGGACAGAATAACCCAAGCAATGATGTCAGTGTTAGCAGAGAACGGGATTTCACATTTGAGCAGCAAGTATTACTAGACAGCAAGTTGTTTTCTCTGAAACAGATTAACTTTTATTGCACTGCAATTTATTCACTTACCATCCTATTTCCATTTTGAATGTACTCCTCAATCCACGAGGAGGCTTTTTTTTTTGCTGGTATTTTTCCTCTTGGGCTCGACACATAGGAGTTACACGCAGTGACTTTGAGAGAGAAAAATGAGGGTTACTGTTTATGGAAAACTTGAGGAGAATACTGCTTTATTTTTTTATTTGTTGTCTTTCTAAATTCAAATTTGCAACACTGAATTGAACTATTTTGATATAATTTCATTTTGATTGCCACTTTCTGCAGTGCATGTAAGATTTTGTACTGTGGCTGTGAATGTTAGTTACAGAGTAGTAACGAGCAGCCTCTCCAACAAATGTGCTACACATAAAAGGATTAAAAATGTGCATGTTCAGTTTTGTACTTGCTAATACTCAGCTAATCTGTAATGCTTTAGAAGACAATACATGCAAACACTGACTAATAGATGCAGTCAGTGCTCTGAAGCCAGCACTTGATACGGCCACCACTGCAAGGGGGAAAGTCGTGCTGTCAACAGCACAGAAGAGTAATAAAAGTGTAAAATATCCTGGGTAAATGTTGTCGCCTTCATCGTATTTGCAGATGTTTGGTCCTAGTATCTAAATCTGAAGGATTTTAAGCAATGAAAGCAGCCGTTTGTCAAGAAGATGGGAGAAGGCATTACACAGTCACTACATGAGGAGCAATTTTTAGTATAAATGGTCACAACTTCACCGGTGACAGTAGATGCACATAAAATTTATGTCAGCTGAGAGTGTGTCTCTTTCTTTTTCCCCTCTGTCAAATGAAAAGGGTTTTATTCAGGAAGAATGCATAATGTAGTGCAATGCTTTGTGGTTTCTGCAGGAAATTTAGCTTAAAAGCTGAATTTTAGAGAAGTTGGAAGCCCAAATTTTTGATTGTTTGGAAGCATAAATCAAATATGTTTGAACCAGCAAGGATGTGATAAAGGATATAACTTAGTTATACTTCAGAACATATTTCTCTTTGAAAGATGAAGAGCTAATCTGATAGATGGAGGAATTTAACAAAAGGGTTCTTAACAGCTGTCGTTCACTTGGCTTTGAAGCATTTGCTCCAGGGAAGTCATGTCCTGTTGGCAAAGTTTGCTGCTTTTAGAATGACTTTTCTGGTTCCTGTTAGAAATCATTAACCTCCAAAATGAGCTATTCCAGCCATAGTTTCCATCAATATGTGTTGCTCCAGCAGAATAATGCACTTACAGGCTTGCAGGATTTTGGAATAATAGCTGTAGCATAGTCCTGGGGAAAGCAAACAGGAGGCTTCCTGGTGTTCCTTCCATGCACAGGAACACGGGCTTCGGTTTTGTCTTAGAGATTGCATTACCTTTTTTTTTCCTCCTCCTCTGGAATTTTAGATTATTAACCCTTCCATTTGGGAAAATCTAGCATTCATAGACCTTTAAAAGAAAAAAAAAAAAAGAAAAAAAAATGGAAAACCTCTCATTTAGAGATAAATAACAGCAGAGCCAGAGTGAGCATGATGGCCAGGGTTCAAAAGCGACATTAGTTACGAAGATGAGGCTCATGTATTACGGATTTTTGTGATGTGTGACCCCATTAACAAGGTTAAAAAGAGAAATAGGATTTCAGTTACTTCTTCAGGGTATTTTCTCCATTTGGGAAACTCTGTTAGTGTTGTGGGCAAAGTGATGCATTTTGAGGATGTGGCTGTTTGCAGGAGATGCAAACAAGTGAGCTGTGCTATTGATCTTGCTCTTATTATCAGTCTGATTATTCCCAAAGTAAGAAACAAGCACCGTCAGGAGCACTCTCATGCTTTCAATGATGCTTTCTCAGATATTTAAGTCTAGACTTCATGGGAAGATTTTGGGGTTAGATGGGGAAACAGCTTTCAGCTTGGAACAGTTAGCAGACTCAAGCATGTCTGAGTGTAAGCTGTTTCTGGGGGGTGGAAGTCATTTGAACTCGGTGCAGAGGGCAAACAGTCCTGTTTTACATTCTGAATGTTTGATGTGCTATTTTCTATTTGTATTTTTTAATGTGTCTCAACTTTCTCCAGGTTTTTTCTTGTTGTTGTTTTTCCACTCTTTCAGTATGTAGCATGCAAGACACCGGTAGATTTGTCCCCTATTAAAGTCACCCGAAGTTATGACATTAGAGTACTCCTGAAAAGCTCATTATTCTCATCATACATTCCTCTGTGTTTAATTGGGCTTACATCTTTGCTCCAAAGTAATTTAGATTTCTCATAAATTTCTTTTTAGTTTAATGCACTTAAGTTTAGGCTGTTGGGTGTATTCCGTTATCTTGTTGTCCATTTTAGAGCTCAATCATTGAAAAAGATGTATTTGACAGTATTGATCACTGAAATTACTTCCTTGTAAGTAATCTTCTTCCTAAAAGGCAACCATTAATTATGCCTTTCTTCTCTCTTAGGTTGTTATTAATTCAGAACTCATTATCCTTTTTCTCCTTTTTGTCTGAATAATCTCTCATGAAAGGTCTTGACCAACACGAAATAAATTTTAAAATAATCAATTCTGAATGTAGCTACAGGCTCCCACTTGTTTACCATTTCAGAACTCTGCAAAAGAACAGATTGCAAACTGTAAACCTTCCTGACAAAGCCAGTCCTCTGGTTTATTCAGTCTGCACTTACCACACATTATTCCAGCTTTACCTTATGCTTTAGGACTGATCACGCAGGCTGGTGACTGGGGCTGCCTTGAAGATATTTTGTGACTGTACCGGTGTGTCGCCAGTCCTGGTGCTAAGGACAACTCTGTTCCTTGGCTTGGGAAGTGTTTGAACCCTGAGCCACTCAGTGGTGCGGTGAGAATTAACTTTATTTTTGTTTTGGAAGATGGATCATGTGGGAATAGCTTGCCTTACTCCCTACGATTAACAGCTTTTTTCCTTGGCTCTGCTCCTTTTCCTTTATAGTGTTCAGACACTCAGCAAACTGTCTGGCCCTGGGCATTTAATTTCTCAAGCTGTTGTGTAGATTTGTGTCTCTGGCATGATGCTGTAATTTTCTTCTAAGTTTGGACAGTCCTGTTATAAATAAAGTCATCCAAATTGTTCAACTCTTTATCATCTTGATGCCTTTCATTTCTGCCTTTATCCTTTAACAGCCAGTCTACAAAGGACTGATTTTCCTCCAGGCGTTTCTTCTCTCAGCTGACACAGCCCCAGACCTGCAGTCCATACACCAGCCTTGATGCTGAACAATCACTCATGTCTCCTTTAATGAAATGGTGAGACATTACTAATGAAATGAAAAAGGAAATAAAGGGTGTGCCAGCATCCAGCTGCTTAGGCAGGGACGGGAGCCTGGTGGGGTTTGTCTGCTGTAAACTTTAATCCACGTTATTATCTAAAGCTCCTTTAAATAACAGACATCCAACTTACCAATTAATTGGTTGAGAAATCTGACCCTTCTTATCCTGTCATGCACATTTGCTCATCATATCATTGACTTATGCATAAATTACCCTTGCTCTACTTTGGTGCCATGCCAGACTTCCTGGCACAGTTTTTGGCTAAATGGTAATAAAGAGCTCGAGTCTGGTTATAACTGGCAAATATGGTTATTTCTTCTGCTATCAAAGGCATCTGATTCTTGCTACATGATGAGTCCAAATGCTCAAATCTGGTGACATCATCCCCAGTATTACAGCCTAAGCCTTTCAGGAAGCCTAGGAAAGCAGTTTCTGTTTGTTCCCTTGCATGACAAGTTATTTTTACCATGCCAAAGCCTACACCAGGATTTGCCTACGCCCATTTGACCCTTTTTATTCTTTTCTATTGGCAAGGATGGGGTCAAACTCATTTTAGCTATCTCAGGATCTTTGTGTGCGCATTCTTCAGTGATTGATCTTTCTTTAATATTCCTGGGACATGCTCTGGCTGGCTCAGTCACAGGAGCACAATTGGAGATGCTGAAAGAGGCCCTGTCACCCAAACCTGGGCAAGATTTGCCTTGTCCAGAGAAAGATCAAAGGAGAATATAATCTCTACCTCTTTCTCCTTTTCTGGAGAGCTCTGGACTGAAGAGATAGCAGGAATACTGTTGATGTGCTGTTCTTTAAAGCAGGAGAGCAGGAAGGTTTTGAAGTGTCTTATCCTCACCACAAGTAGAAGATCTACAGGAACTCCTAGGAATCAGTGGAATGAATACTGACCTAATGAAAATGGTTTTCCTATGTGCCAGTGTCACATCATCCTTCCCCATTCACCCAGCATTATTTCTAGCCTACATCTTTTATCTGCCCTTTGTTTTCATTCCTGCCTTCTTTAAGAAACATCTATTTGTAATCAATTCTGTAATTACTGGGCATGATTTTGATTTTTAGAGGATTGATTGTAGCCCTAGTAATTCCTCTGTCTTGCTTTGATCTCTCTTGTCGTTTCAGTTATGAGACTAATAAGCAGAAGCTTCCATTACTGGATATTTTATAGGTATTTATGGCTGCTATAGCTGTTTCTTCTCAGCTTTGCTCCTTTTAACCAACCCCCTGAAAGCCTTAAATGCTTAAAATTTAGCAGTTTGAAATTCATCACAGCTGCTCGTCCCTGATGATTGTTGTCTATTAGTTCTTCATGCACAATTGCATACTTGTAGCAACTGCAATACAAGACATCTTTCACATTATCTTCTAAAGACAAAGCTACAGTTTCTGCACAAGATGTAATTGAGAACAGCTTTCTTTCTTTTATGCTGCAGAATTCTCATGCAGAGTCAATATTTTCCTTTGAGTTGCCTTTCATATGTTCTTTAAGTACCTGATTCTGGGAAAGATGACATAAGAGAGGTTTCATAAGGTTTATTTATGCGAAGCTCATCTGTCAGCATTATGTGCATAAGGTTTCCTGGAAAAGTTGCTGTTTGCCAAGTCAGTGGTATGTTTCCAGTAAGGTAAGGAATAAAGTCTCCTCAAACTGTCACTGAATGACAGGCTTTGCCTACTGTAGGCTGTGTGATGAACAGAGGGGAGTTATTTTAGGCTGTGATTTTGAACATTGGCATGGTTGTGTACAAGAAGCTTCATAAGACTAGCAGAGTATTCCTTTCCCATCTGGTATATTCATGTTTTCATGGTAATAAATAAAAGTGTGCTTTCAAAATGGGAAACCATTTGAATTAAATCACGTCTAAACATTTTCAGACATGAAAATAGAGTTTTCAGGCCTGGAATGAAAATTGCATCAAGAAATACTTGTATATAGAAGACAGTGGCTTTGTATAACTTTGGAACTTAAACCTGACTAGTTGTTTCCCTCTAACTTAGCAGATTGAAAGATGCATTTTCTTTTTTATTTTTATTAATTATTGAAACTTAGTCTTAGAATGGTATAAGATTCCTATACTGACTGTTTAAATAAGTGAAATATTTACGTTTAAATAATTGGTAGCTCCATCTTTTTAAAAGTTCTGGAAACAGTATCTGAAAGTGACGGAAAAAATTAAATGAGAACCTAAATTCTCTAGTAAGGAAAAACCTGTGTGTCTAGCTATGCATTATCAGCTGGGGCCTGTAAAACAAATAATGTCTTGCAAGGGTTTGATTTGGTACGTGCAAGTTATCTGGTAGCTGCTCTGCATTGCACTGCTCCAGCCTGGGCTCAGGAACACAGCCCTGTCCTAATCAAATCTCTGTACTAGTTCTGTTCTCATGTTGGGCAATTGCAGACAAGGACCAAGGCAAAAGGCTTTGAAGCTGAGGATGTCTGTTTAATTAGCCTAAGATTCATTGCTTTCCCTCTTCTTAATTAAGGTAAGGTAATCATGAAATCTGTTTGACAACTGTACTCTCAAATGCTGCTCATCTATTTGATAAATGGGCAGGTAGAGGATAATTAGTTTCAGTCCTTTTGCTAATTTTCCAAAATGAAAGAAGAAGGATAGAGGTAATTTAGGAAGATGTTTTAGAGTCTCTTTTCTACCAAAATTGTGGTAGTAATAGCAAAATTGTACAGAATAGAAGATGCAAGCTTCAACCAACCTCCCAGCCAAAGAGAAATCCCCACAACCTACCAAGACACCTAAATTTCCCACAGTTGTGCTGTCCTTGAGACATCAGAATATTTGTACAGGCTGAAGACTTCAACTCCCCCAGGGTGTTAGCAAAGAGCCAGCGAATCAGTTCTGTAGGTGAGCAAACCCACAGTTTTCCAATATTTGATTTCTTTTGCTGGCATGAGGATATTGCCTTACATGATTATTATACGTGAATGGTACTAAATGCCACTACGTGGTGTTTAATATTTAGATAAATGACTGAAGGAAAGTGAAGGAGATAAATCAAACTATTTCCTTTTGAAGTGTTTTTGGGACATCAATATTAAAATTCAGCTTATGCCTTGTTAACGAGGAGGAAATTCCCATGGGAGTGTCCTGATAGTCAGGCACTCTACAATATTTTTCATTATGCAAGATGGTGCTAGATCGTGAAACATGAAAGTATAAACATACAAAGCATGCACTGATGTTAGTTTTCATATTTATGTGCATACTTTTGCTGTAGTGAAGTAGTATTGGACTAAAATTGACAGTGAATTCCATGTAAACGCTTACTGTGATCACTGAACCTATAATTTCCTTATGGAAGTCTCTAGGAATGGCTTAAGGGTAGTAGGTGGAGAATAACCAGGATGATTTAAAGACATGGTGACCTTTAGTACTTAAAGGAGTAGCAGCAATGCTGTAGACTGGAAAAGACACACAGGACTAGAAAACATCAAATGTATAAACAGTTCCATTTGGATTTTGCAGCCTTGTCTGTAGCATGAGCACTAGGCTTGTGCAAGATTAGTGGGCAGAATGTTTCTTACTGTGATTCATTTATAAAAGATAATAAATATTACATCAGCTGCCAGAGTCCTGCTTGTTTCTGTATCTGATCTTGCCGAATAAATGTTTTATTAAGAAATAGATTTTGAGAAAATTGACCTTTTTCCTTTTTCACTCTGCTGGATTGGCTGTTCGCCATTTACTTACTGCGGTGGTGTGGGTCAGGGAGGTGATGTAGCTGTTAATGGGTTAATCCAGTCTGGAGTTTCACAAGTCCTTGCAAATTTTGTAGCTGTAAACATATTATTGAAGCAAACACTTCCTGGGTTAGGAGAAAGGTGCACTGAACCTTAGGAATTTCAGATTCAGAGGAGAGAGAAAGCCATGAGTTAGCTCTGAGACACAGTGCCATACTTCCTTCAGGTTTGCCCCAGCATTTTTCCAGGTCTGGGTTTCTACTTTCTCCATGCTGGGGATCAGACTGAATTCCTGCTCCACTGGTAATGACAGGCTGGGAGGAGCATCTGCTAAGGACTGCTCTCCACTTTGCATTGTTAATGGCAATGGAGAGATGCTGGTTTGTTGCTGGTGTTGATCATGATTTGGCCCCAGGGAATTAGAGGTTTGCATGAATCTGTTCTGAAGACAGAACTATTGATAGATCTTTATTAGCATAAAAAAAAAATTAAAAATCTGCCTAACATGATCTATTTGGAGCAAATGCTTTGGAGGACTTGCTTGTAATGCCCAAATCTATCTACCCAGGCTATGTGCTTGTGTACCTCTAGTTTTTCTAATTTCAGCTTCTGTGCTATATTTTCAATATATCAGTCACACTGAACTATCCAAAGATAAAAATAAATAGAAATCGTCTGGTGGGTCACTTCCAGTATTTCAAAGATTCTCTTCTGTCTTGATCTTAGGTATCAGATATCACTAGCTGTCTTTGAAAGACTGTACTTTTTTGTTTCCACTTGCGTTTCAAAAACATCCAAGTGACCCTGGGATCCTGCTGGGGAAAAATGGAATTTTCCCAGCAAGCTACAGGGTTCCTAGGGGACCCACATAGGATACACACTCTTTCATCTCGCTCTTAAGAAATTTAGACCTATAATTTACAGAGCTAGTTTGAGGCTTTGTTTTCCCTTTTCCCCTTTTCTTTTCTCACAATATATTTCTTGTTCTAAAAGAGAACAGAACATTGTCTCAAGTACTCCTGCTTCAACAGAGCAAGCCTGTGTTTTCAAGGACAGATCATTAATTCCTGGTGTATCCTGTTAAATTTTGCATGTCGATATTATCAAATGTTTTGGAATCTTTTCCCCAACTACCTGGGTAGCTAGCCCTCAGGAATAATTTTCTTCCATTGGTTCATGTGTTGCTGCTGGGTTGTGGTTGTTTTTTGTTGTGGTGGTGGTGGTTTTGTTTCCTCCTCCTGCGGTGTGTATTTTAATCAGTCTTGTGTCTCTGGAGAATCGCGACTCCCATTCCTCCCCAGGGTCAGCTACCTAGAAACCTTCAGCAAACTTTGGATTCCTAGAGCAGGTTACATGCTTACCCAGGGCCATAAATCATAACCTTGGGAATGATTTCCCAGATATTGGTTGTTGTTGATGAGGAAAGCACATGGCTCTTCAAACCAGATGGTTGTGAGGAGGAGGAGTTGATGAGTTCAGTATTCTGAACCAAGAGGTCATTCTGTAGGGTGCCTGATGCATCTTTTTTTGTGATTACCTGATAGTTTTTGGAAAGAAGCATGCACAGTAGAATAATCAGAGAATAATGCAGCTGTTCCTGGAAAGTGTTGGACCGTCTTCCTCTCATTCTGTTTTATTCTTTCTTCTTTATGTGCTGAGTTAGGAGAGAGAGGAGTTGTTTAAACGTTTGCTATGTGCTTTTGTTCACTGTTCTATTACTGAAATAAGTGTTTCATACTTTCTGGTGTTTGAATTTCCAAGGAATCTAAGCACCTATGGTTCTTACTGCCTTCATTTTTGCTGTTGGAAGCACTGAACTTTAACCATCCAACTGTTTAGGTCTTCTGCATTTCTCCCCATTGCCTTTATTCTTTATTTATTTTACTTAAATTACTAAAAGCTACTGATTTTTTTTTTTAATGAACACTTTATTTTAACATATTTGATGGGGTTTATTTTATTTGCTCATAGTCAAATTCTTCTTTCTGCAAAGAGCAAATGAAAAATGATAGTGCAATTTATGTTATTTTATGTCATGTTCAGAGATGCTTAGATTTCAGTTTAATCTCCTGCAAAAAGGAAAATTTAATCTAGCAGGACACAGAAGACAAGCTAAGCTTCAGGTTGTTTTGCTCTGAGTAGCCTGGACATGTGCTCAATGCACCTTTTCTTATTTCTGCAAGAGGTCAGTGTTGGAAGCAGTTGCTCATTTCTGATGCTCACTCAGTCTTGCCATGGATCTTGGATATTGCTGCTTCTACAAAGCCCTAGTTCCTATAGGTGTGTGGTTTTATGAGGATCTCAGCTGTTGTTTAAAGGCAGGTGTTTGTGTATCCCTGTGTTGGAAGCAAATTTGGAAACACGTGCCCTGCTGCCCAGAAAACTGCAAGCAAATATGGAAGTATCTTTTAAGTCCAGTCTTGTAATTGGGGTGTGTGGCTCATGATTTTCTCACTGTTTGAGTTAGAATATTTATTTTGCCTTATAAACAGAGCCTAAATAGTGAAAAGTTTTTATTGCTGAACTTCTAGTGTACAAAGTAATAAAAGATTGACAGAGTCCATAGAACAACTCTGCTTACTGGTATAACTTCTATAATCCACAACTGATGGAGGTTATGAATAAGTGCAAATTGCAGTGGCATGAGAAACACTAGAAAAGATGGAGGAGAAAGCAGTGGTTAACCCAAACTTTCTCTTCCCCGTGGTTCCATATGCAGACCAAAACAGAAGCTCACTTCTTGGGCTGTATCACTGATGCCCGCTTCCAGTGATGTAAAATTGTGCTTTTATTCCTTCAATTGGAGTGCTAAGATGCACATTTATAGAACAGCTTGGAGCTGTGGAACTGCATTCTGAGCTGGATGGCAGAGCTATATGGCTGATGTCTAAATTGGTGTTTATTTTGCACACTAGCAGAGTTTTACAGCCATCGCTCTTCTTCCCTCTATGTTTTTTTGGAACTTGATAGTTCATGCTTAAGTTTTTAAAATAATGATATTATAGCTGCAATGGTTGCTTATCCAGGGTGTAAATGAGTTAAATTACTTCTTAAGATGTTGTTCTGAGATTCTTTTATTAGACACAATAAAATCCAAGTTCTCATTACTGTTCCTATAGAATATGCAGCTACTCTACAGAAAATGCCAGATTTGATTCTGATCTGAGTAGCTGCAATTGGCTCTAGACCTGCCATTTCATGGGGGAAAATTCACCTTAAGATTTTACACGCTCTATGATTTTTAATTGTTCTTTTTTCATTACACTGGTAAAATATTTTCTCAAGTGTATGATGCTAATTTTCTTTGGGTTGAAGAGAGCCGCATTTATTCTAGTGCTGCAAAATCCTAAAATTTACCTTGTGTATTTTATGCTGCCCTTCCTTTCATGGATCATACCAAACTCAGGCCACTGATGTTGGGAGAACTTTTAAGATGCCTTTTCCTAGGTTTCCCTCACCATCTTTAAAATATCTTTCATAATTTTCTTTTCCCCACCATTCTTGCTATTGTGCTTCTTTCATAAATGTTTTCTCTTCACTGTTCATGGATAAAGCTCCTACGCTTCCTCATACACACACCTCTGGTGAAGTCTAATTTCTGAAATTTTGATTTTCTCTAATATTTATCTTTTTTTTTTTTTTCCCCATTTAAATATAATGCCCAGAACTACTGCTCAGAGGATGTTTTGCCTAGGCTGATATAGCAAAACATCTGTGCTTCTGTTTTTATTGCAGATTCTCTCTGCAGCACAAACAGCTAGGCACTTAAAGATAATGAAATGAAGGCTCTGAGTCTGCAGCTAATGACAAAGTTGCAGAATTTGCATTTTTTTCTTCTGCCCGCTTTTCCCAACATCCTAGATTTTTGTTTCAAGTCCCGATTTGGATGACCTCTGGCCTCATGTAAAATATTCATTAGCCAGAGTCACAAAGGTTCTGTTAAATACAGCAGAGCTCTTCTGCAACTCAGTGAATTTTTTTTATTTCTACCACCACCACCCCTGCAAAAATTCCAACAGAAGATTTTTTATTCTGCAGAAAGGGAGGCTAAACCTCCTGCTGTGTTTTCTGCAGGCAGGCACATTGCAGCAGTGGTGCTCAGGGTGTCCAGCCACAGTCACACTTTGGGAGCAGGACCCAGGCATCCTGATGGAGCTCCCAGAGATGCTGCAGACAGACCGAAGAGGTGGTTATAGATCAGGACAGCAGGAGGAAAGATTCATATCATCTTCTTGG
The DNA here is from genome assembly GCA_013397795.1 of Orthonyx spaldingii. NCBI lineage: Eukaryota > Metazoa > Chordata > Aves > Passeriformes > Orthonychidae > Orthonyx > Orthonyx spaldingii. The sequence continues at coordinate 233,782 of VZTJ01006161.1, read as the reverse complement.
TGTCTCCTCTTCTCCCAGGCTGTAAATACCTTGCCCTTATGTGCCCTGCTTTGTTGTTGGCAGAGAGCAGGCACAGCTGGGGGAAAGGGGTGATATGCCTGGGAAAACCTGATCCTTACACACCAAACCATCCTAAATTATAATTAGCAAACTGGGCGCACAACAGGTATTTTTCAAACTAAATCCTCAGATTGTTTTGCATTGTTTTAAGCTACAAAATTGCCCAGCATTAATAATGATTAGCATGGTATTTAACTAGAGAGAGCATTAAATTAACTTTTCTTCTGGAAACACATGCTGTATCTGACATGAAAGGCGCAGTTGCCTAGAGCTTAACTGGTACCAATAGAAATAACAGAGCTAATTAATGTCAGCTCGTAAAACTAATGACTGTGTTCTTTCCAAGTGGTAGCACCCGTTCATTCGGTGGCATGTACAACTTCTTTTCTTTTAGTCAGTTGGCTTTGAATTTTTTCTGAATTAGAAGACTTGCCCAGAATTTTTGTTTTCTGTTCTTCATCTGGCAGTCCCAGAAAGCCTGTTTCTCTTCAAACAAACCCAAACCAGGACTAGGCAACTATGATTCATCCTCTATAGTTTTTTTTGTTATTCTGATTTCTGTATGTTGTTGTATTTTAGTCTTACTTCTCTTTGAAACTTTGTAAAATTCTAAACCAAGTGTTTTCTATTCTCAGTAATCATTAGGGTAAATCTGCTTTATGACCAAACTTTCAAAAACTCATAATTTGCATGTCTATGTCAGCACTTAGCACAGGCATTCAGATATGGAGAAGCTTTTCAAGGCACCTTATTTGGAATTTCAGCATTTATGCAAGGGATCCTTGTCTCTTGGGATGAGCTCTGTTAAGTTCAATTGAGTTTCTGCGATGCTAAGAATACTGGTTTGGTTTTTTTTTTTTTTGCTGTGGGGCAAACGATGTTAAAGCTTCAGGCTCCTGGCTATACAGTAGCCAGAAGCAAAATTCCAGCTGAGTTCAGTAATATTATCCCACCCAAAGCCTAAAACTACTATTCAGTTATCCACTGACTATCACCCAATGGAAAGAAAAGTAATCATGAGCTTTAGCAAGAGAAGGAGAAAGGAGTGTTCTTAAAACCTCAAGAATTGCAAGGACAGGAAAACTGAGGACTGTACAGACATACAAAGCATTTATAGTTCTGTAGAACTGGAACAGTTTGGGCTTTGCAGATGTGCCAAGCCTCAAATTGCATCAAAGGACTTGTTCACCTGAAACACCTGATGTAAAGCAGCTGTGAGAACTAGAATTCCCCGCTGGAAATTAAGGAAAAACTCCAGATGACGTCGTAAGGGTGTTCAGCTCCGTTAGGAAGGATCATTCCTGCTGCTTCTGTCAAATGTTGATCGAAGACAATGTTGCCTTATCACAAGTCCTAACCACAAATAAACCCATGCAAAAAATTTGGTCTATAAAAAGTGGTTTTAACCCCATTTTATAGATTCAGTAGAAGGGATACATCAGAGCTTTGCTTAGTTCCACTGTTCACCCATTTTTACAGTTGTTGTGTGTTACCGATACCTACTGTGTCCATAGTTTCTTGACTAAAGAAAACAATTTGTTTAAAATTAGATGACAATAAAATGCATGGAAAGACAAAGTCTTCCTCTTAACCAGGATTATACCAAGATATTTCATCATCAGGCAGCGCAACCTGACTTAATTGTTAAAGGTTTCAAAAATTAGCTTAAGTGTGCAGCATAAAATTGTTCTTCTGAGAGCAAAATTTTAAAGAGAAGAACTGGATAGACTTTGGCACTCGCATACGAGGAAACTGAGTTAGAAACCTTCCTTTGGTAGATGGAGTGCTGAGGGTTTCATGTAGGACATGTTCTTTTAAAAGACTGCTTTTTAAGTGAATTAAAATGAGCTCGGTGTTATAGTTAAATTTACACAAATTCACAATATCAGGGAATTTACACAATATCAGGGAAACGGGTACCACTTGTAGCTTTGCTGTGCCTTGCTGGTAATCACAGTTCCTCTGACACCAAGGGTCTCTCAAAAGGGCTGCACATAAAAAGCAGCTGGTGAAGAGCCTTCCACTGACTTGAGCAATTGTTTAGAAAAAACTCAGACCCAAGAGGTGCAGAAACAGACTTCAAGGTAGTATTTCAGCCCTTGATTGTATCCCACTAGGCTAACCAAAATTACTGTCTTTTCTGCTCCATGTAACATCATCTTTTTTCTGCAGAAGCCAATTTTAAGGAATATGAGTGGCTAATTATTTTCTGGTGAGTTTTCTCGTAGTCTCTAAAGCTAAGGAGATAAGAAGGAAAGGACTAAGAATCCAAGGATCTCAGTTAACCTTTTCCCAAGCATGAACAACCTTCATTGCCTGAATGTAGGGAAAGTCTATGAGCTTCTCACTTTTCCTCAGAAACCTGTAGTAGTAACCTGAAATAGAAATAGAAACCTGAGTTCACTTCAGTCCACGTCTTGCTGGGTGCTAAAATGGCCAACACAAGGGATCTCTCTCCTTCCTGCCCAAAAAAGCAAGGGCCCACTTCTGTGGTGATGTTTGGTTTGCCCATGGGGTCAGTCTGGACCTGCTGGACCCCTTTGAGAAGCAGAGTAGAAATCTTGCTGGGTTTGCAGCCCCTGTTCTCTGTGTTTCAGTAGTCCCAGCAAGAGGACTTTTTCAATATTCCAGCTTAGAACCTCATGGTCTCAGGCTTTTTCCCTGGCTTGTTTGCCAGTCCTGCTTCATTTTCTGGAAATTAGCTACGACGTGGACTTCCTGTGTGCGGCACTAGCCAGGCAGCTCGCTTTGGCCCTCTGTGCTGGGTGTGGCTCTCCTGTAGTGTGGTGATTGCTGTTTGGCAGCTTCGTCCATTCCTGAAGAATATTATTTTTAGCTTTGTAACTGTTGGGGAAGGAGCAAAACTGGGAGAAGCAAAGGGAAAGGAGCTGCTGAAATGTTCACAAATGCATTACTGTTGCAAAAGGGAGCTGTTTTCCTGCCAGTCATTTTTCCTTTTTTTCCTCAGAACTGAATGCCTTATGTTCATTTCACTGAATGTTTCAAAAAGGCTACCTTTTGCCACCAGAATTTATCATCTATATTTTTCCTCCTTGCATCATGCTTAAGTCGCTCTTCTTAGATTTTGTTGTTTGGCATATATTTATTTATTTATGGTTTACTTACAGCCTTATGCCATTAAGCAGCCTGCCACCACACCAGTAAATGGGTAAAGAAATGAATGTGTTGAAAGAAACTGTCTGCACTGTGATTTATGCAGAAGCAGCAGACTCTTTCAGGTTTTTAAGAGGTGCATCACAGCTTTGAAAGTGACAGGCTTGAACAGTGAATTGAGTTTCCTTGATGGAGCTGACCTCCAGGAATTGCTTCTTTTTCAACTTCAAGAATAAAAACTTTACCTAGTTTCAAAGTTTCTCTCTTTCTTTTACTGTTCTTTTCTTTTCTTAAACTGCTCTTGAAAAATGTTAGAAGGCTGGGACCTTAGACAAGGTGTTTTTATACCATTTTGCTGTTTTGCTTTTCCTTATGCTCTGGCTTTGATGGATTTGCTAAGGAACTGGAGCTATCCAAGCTTGCTCGCTCGATGAATCGCTTTATGTTTTTGGATCTCAAGCTTTATTCTTCTCTGTCTCTAGCAATTCCTTTCAGAAATGAAGAATATGGCAGTAAAGATGCCTCAAAAACATGATTCCTAAATTTCATGTGTAATAAAGTAGACATAAAGCTGTACTGAAGCTCAGCCTGAATGAGCAGTGACCCAAAGATGCTTCACAACCCTGAGGTATGCATTTCACAAAACAGCCTATAAGGAGAAGTGGGAAAATAACATTGAGGGCCACTTCATTTCCCCTTGGTTCTTTCATTCCATTCATAAGGAAAATAGCCCTCTGCTTCACTCTATCTATCCAACTTTTGGGCAATTTGGAGTCAGCATAAGTAAATGGGAATTGCTGTAAGTAAAGCATCTTTCAACCATTATTCAGTTACGAAATGAGTAGGAGCTAGGAAAGTATTCAAAACGCAGGTGCAAAAAACTCAAGAGCCAAAGTAGCATTTTTATTATCCAGTCTAGCTCTCCAGTTTCCTGTAAGTGCTCTAAGTTTATTCTCAGTGGAATGATTTGACTGAAAACAAATTAGAAGCTTCATATTTGTGCCACTCTCCTGCAGAAAGGTGCAAAATGCTAGAAACACTAAGTAACCAGATATTGCTCTGTCATTAGACTTCCCTGTCCTGAGTCTCTTCATGTTACCTGAAAGATAGTTTTGTGGTTTCCCTGTCTTTAGGTGGGAGTTTCTTCAGGGGACAGCACTGTGGTATTTTTTCAGCATTGTACTAGCAAAAAGCTACTAGGGGGTTGTGAACCTTTCCCCATGAGAGCTCCTTAACGTGTGATTACTTAAAAAGATTCTGACTTGTTCTTCTGCAGTAATATGGATGGAGAACAAGTAGATCCAGGGTTGGTCCTCATCAGTTTGAGGAATTGTTGCCATTTTTCTAAAAATTCTCTTACGAATTTTTTTCTTTAAGTGCTTTGGTGCAACACTGAGAACACTTGGAAAACGGGACTCAGAGAGGACTTAGTGAAAGACTGCTTAAAATCTGAATCAAAAATATCCTAATGTGATTAGTCCTACAAGTCACACTGGCCAAGACAGAGATGAAAGGAAACCCAGACTTCACTGTCTGGGGAAGTGTCTGGTTTAAACTGTGGTGCCTTAGGTGGCTGGGGAAAGTTACCCAGAGTTTTCTGGAATGCTTTCTTAATTCTTAAATGCTTCAGTGCACCATCGAGCACCATCAGAGCAAACACTGCCCTCAGTGGTAACTCTCAGCTGTACTTTTCAAGTGTCCATTAAGCCCAGATGCCCAGACATGTGAGCAATATCTCAAATAATGTCTCAAGTAAGTAGCAGATAGAGTCACTGTTTAACTGCACCTGGCCTGAGATTACCAACACTCAAGTCTCCCCTTGTGAATACCTGAATAACAATCATATGTTATTAGGTTTTTTTTGGTTTTTTTCTTCCTTTCTATTTTCCCCCTTTGGCTGAACCAGAAGCGAAGAGCAGAAGATGTTTTGTATTCAGTGTGTATTCCACAGCCAATTGCTACAGTCATTGGATTCCAAACGAGTGTTTTTAATGGCTCTATGGTATCTAGTTTTCTTATCTAATATTAGAGATATCTGTCTCAATGCTTTTGGTAAGCTTTCAAGGATTATATCAACTTTCATGTCTGCAGTTTGGGATACAAAGGCTATTCAAGCTGGCTGTAAATGTAGTGTTTGGAGGTCAGGAGAAATCTATTGTGGCACTGTGGAGCTCCCTTTAAGTTGATTTACTGAGCTGAGAATTCAAAGGAGAGATGTTCACTGAAAGCTACCTGAGGTTTCTCTGCATTGCACAGAGTTTGTGGGTACATACCTGAGCATGAGAAGCAATTTCTGCAAGATTTGTTTAGCTTGTCCCTTTTTTTTTTAATGATTCATTCTTTATTTTTAACATCAACATCATCAAAAAGATGACATCTGAAACTGAGTTCACAATGGGCTTTCCATATAATAATTAATATGTCATCTTACCATTTGCCTTTGTTTACAACAGAAGTACTTACAAAACTCAGAGAAGAAACAATAGAAATAAAAAGGAATATTTCTGTGCCTGAAGGATACATTTTGAATGAGTGTGGCACATTCAGCTCCTGTGTGGCTGAAGTCTATGAATGTATGAAGGACTAATGTATATTCACACTGTCAGTAGCAATTGAAAGGCTCCTACTCATCTGACCATAAGAAATTCCATTCTGGTTTTTGTTCTCCAGTCATTGTGGCTTTACCATTCTACCCATGGGGAAAATGGCCTTAAAACCCAGTGAAACAGAAGGAATTGCTGAAGAGGAGAGGGTTCAGAGAATGTTTCTCCTTGTCCTTGTGTCTGTTTTGCTTGTCCCCCAAACTGGCTCAATCTGTCCTCTGCTATAATGATAATCTAAGCTCTACATGCACAAGGACATTCATGGAGTTTCCTTGCCCAAAGGTGCCAGCCCTGTTGGAATTACCCCAACCATTTTTTAATTGCACCTCCGCTGCTGCATTGTTCTAAAATCTCACCTCAACTTTTTCATCAGGTTTGTCATGGTGCTAATAAGAATTATATAAAGCAGAATCAGCAAAGCCAGGTTTCTCACTTGTTTATTTTTGCACATTCAGGACCCTAAAGGTAGAATCTAAAAGCTCATTGAAACAAATGGTTTGGAGTGATTCTGGTGAGATTGATCAAATTTCTGGGTTTTAGATGAAAATGCTTCCTTCATCTTATATTCTTGCTTCAGAAAATGCTAGCAAATAATCTGTAGCACCTAGGAAGGCAGCTGCAGGGGAAGAAAAAGAGAAAAGATGAGGTGGAATAGTAGTATTTTTGGACAATAAAGACCATGTTATCCTCGCTTGAACTAATGCATTCCCAGTGGCAACAACAAGAGGGATGAGAGTGAAATAACCTCTAAACCAAGCAATTTGCAGGACTAAAGTCCTTTAGAGTGAAGATGGAGAGTAAGGAATGCTGGGCAGCTCTTGGGTTAGATGGGAACAGTGTAATGGTAATGAAAAGTATCAACACTGCAACAGGGTTAACAAATGTTCAGTCTCCAAGTGCTAAAGTGTCTGCAGCAGCCCTGAACAGTTTCAGGAATGAAGTGGACTCAGAGGTTGAGACAAAGAGAGATGTTCATCTGAAGGGTCACACCACTTTTGGCTACAAAAGAGAGTGGGAGAACACTTGAGGGACTTAACCTAGGGGAAATATTTGATTGGGATGAAGATGGCAATAAAAACAAAAGGTTGGAACCTGAATTTTCTATTGTATAGTATCATTGACATTGGTCAGCTTATTACAAAGTAGAGATGATAAAGCTTTGCCTTAGGTTAGATCAAAACTATGAAGTTCACAGGCACATTTGAAGATCTATAGGTTCACATCAAGCATCAGTTTTTAGCTTGAACTGCCTCTTGACATCTGTTTCAGCAATAATAGTCATGTTGGTTGGCTTGCAGAAGATTTTTGTGCTGGTCTTTTTTCCTCTGCAAGTTTTTCTAGTCATGATTTCTAGATGTATTTGGAGTTAGATGGCTGGTTTGGGTTAATTTTCATACTTCCAAAAGTCTTTGCCCTTCTTGAATCATAACTGCAAATCAGGCTTTGTCTGAGTTTCTTCCAAAGGGACATAGCTCTGGAATATTTCTGGTGTATTTCTGAGGATGAGGATCGTGGAGGAATATGTGCACATTGTCTGCAGATACCACTGGATAATCTGCCAAGACAAGAACTCTGACACCTCTCATCCTGCAGCACCACACTTTTCTTTCTTTGTCTCTGAATTCTTTATTGCTTCTGCAAAAAACATTAAAGGAGGCTTATCAAGTGTTTTGTACTGATGATATGCTGCAATATTTCTTTTTCTCTTTGGCACTTTTAAGCCTGTTCTGACAAAGATTTTTTGTTGTTGTTGTTGTTTTGGTGGGTTTGTTTGGTTGGGTGCTTTTTGATCTTAGTTTGGTGTATCTCTTGTCCTTGAAAATTTTGTGGTTTCCTCTTTTTTCTTTCATTGTGATAGAGTGGTTGTTTCTCATAACTGTTTTATCTTTAATTTCTAAACAGTTCACATGTGCATTTTACACAGGTATAAATGGAGTGTTATAATTGACTTTACTGAGACAGTTGGGGTGAAGGAAGGGGGTAAGGGGAGACCAGAAACCAAAAATGTGCTTTTCAAGTGCCATCAGTTCTCCCTTTGGTGTCAATGTCTTTTGCTGGTTAAGAGCTACCTTATCCTTTTACGTGGGAGATGTTAGACATAATGAGTGTGGTCTGATGTTTGGCAATTTGTGTTCTTGAGCCACTGGCTTTGATTGCTTGTTTAACAACAAACACCCTCGAGTGAAATCCTGGTGTCTCACATGCTCCCTTGGTGCGTTTAGCTTTCAGTTATGGGAAGCAAAATCCCGTGCAGAGCCCAGGTTTACTGAGAATTAGGTTCTGCACTTTTAATGTGCTTATTGAATCATCTGCTAACTGATGAAGAGAAAAAATTATTGTGATTAAAGTGACGAAGGATGTATTAGCTACCGCTGTCACTTTATTTATTCCATATACACTTTCGATTTTGCTCTGTGGACTGGATTATTTTAATGCAATGTTTTTATGTTACTGCCAGAGGTACATAGGAAACACTCTGTTAGATGCACTAGAAAGATAGAGGGGTGATTGAGTAGAGTAGATATATCCTGTGGCTCAGAGAAAAAAGATCACCCCTGGATTCATCATCCAATGCATGTGTTCACCCCAAATCTGGAGAGAAGTCTCATGATTTTAGGAGGCATGAAGACCTTAGTGATAAAAGATAACAATGAAAAAGTAGAGCATATGTTTGTTTACGGCATTAAAGAATATAATGTCTGGAGGTTAGGTAGGAACATAGGTTTCTGTAGCTTTTTTCAAAGAGGCAGTAGAAGAGCATGTGTTTGTTTTGGCAGTAGGAGAGTTTTGTTGTCTTGGAGGATCACCTGGCAGTTCCATAAACATATTTCCATGGCTGAATTACAGTTGATTTTGGTGAGTGATTATAGTCACTGAAACTTTGTCACTATTCAACTTTTGTCTCCTGGAGTAAGTCAGAACTCTGTGAATGTGGTTGTGTCCTTCTTCACTTTACACTTGTGTTCATTTTGACCCTTTAGAAATTTGCACATTTAAGAACGAGAAATATCTTTTATATGACAAAAGGAAATTTCTGAGCAATGTGGGGATTGTTCTGTGCTGTACACTACTACTGGTTCACCCTAATGCCCACTGGCTTTCAGCAACACTCTCCAGGCCATTTAAAGAGATTATTGTTTACCAACAATACTATTATATTCTTTGGTATTACAGCTAAGTGAAAAAAAAGTTAATATAATTGTTTTCTCATTGGCAAATGCTGTTCCATCAAACTGATCTCAGTGTATTGGATTTGTTTGTTTTCTCTCTGAAGATTTTGAAATTTGCAGGTTTCATGCTGCTTTAAACAACGGAGCTCTAAAATCCAAACTCCTTTATCAAAGAGAATTTCCATTCTCGGTACATCTCAGCTCCAATTATGGGCAAAGACTTCTGATTTCCTGCAGGCTCAAGGCAGGAGGCTAAATATCATCAGCTGCACTAATGTCCACTGCTGGTTAATCCATTATTAGAATTATTATTTGAATCGCAGCAGTGCTTAAATGCCTTAATCAAGAATGTGATCCATGTGTGCCTATGCACACACATATAAATAACAGGAAATGGTTTTGATCAAATGCCTGACTGAGCATGCAAGAGAAGGGCAGAAGTTTGAGAGGCAATGGTGAGGACCACAGAGTGTGACATTGTAAAAGGTCATGTAAAAGTGTGATGAAATCCCTAGTGTGACTCTGAAAGAAATCTCATTGAGAACAAGTTGAGTTTGGGTTTTTTTCTGTTTTGCCATTGACTTTGCAGCGCTCCTTTAAAATTTCCTCCCTTTTTATATTGTCCTCTGTTCCTGTTCTTTGTTCACCTGATTCTCGTGGTGCCCCCAGTGGCTAAGGGAACCAGGACTGACTGAAGGGACTACAAAACAGAGCTATTGCATTTCTTTTTATTGCTAATGATTTCAGCTCCTGGCAGGTGGCCTAATTGCAGAACCAAAGGAAGCTCATGAGAATCATAGCAATGGAACTGGCCCGGTGACTTTCAGTAAGATACATGGTTTATAAGAGCTCACAGTACATTGGCATAGTAAACATTATTGGTGCTTAAATGTTCTCAAAAGGGTTTGAATAATGGGTTTATTAAATATAATTTACAGCCAGCTATAACTTACAGAAATGAAGCAAAATATGTTCAGCAATTTCCTTGAATGCTTTCTTCCAGGCAGCCAGAAGCATAACCACTATATCTGAACCAGAAACTTACTTCACTGATGCCTTCACTTCTCTCCTCAGGTCCATAAATTCTCATTAATGTTATTGAACTACCTGCAGATGTGAGGCACACAAGCATATATTCCAAGGAAAGGGAGTTGTACGTATCGACTCCAATTGGCTTGTTTTGGAAATATTATATTAAGTATGTTCTGTCAGATTTATTTGATTGCTTGACTTGCCTACTTGCCAAGTTTTATATTAAAGTCATAGGGTGAAAAGACATAATAAAAAAACTTGTTAGATGGCAAACATGGAATTGGAGTTTATTGCTTCTACTGCCTGTAGCTGTCCCTCTGCTCCACCCCTTCTGCTTTTTACTTCATTCTTACCATCCTTTGAGGAAGCCTGCAATCCCCTCTAAGTTCAGTGGAGACACAGAAGGAAAAAACAGGTAATTCTCTTCCGGGTTTCCTTAAATTTTATCAGACACTGGCTTTGGTTGTGCTGCAGCTCTCCCTGGCACAGCAGCCCCTCGGGGTGTCTGTCTCTGTGGCCATAACTCAGTAAGTGGCTCCCTGCATCTCTGACTGCACAATGAGATTATTGATACCACCTGTTAGAGCTGCTAGGCAGGGCTGCTGTGATAGCAGCTCCAGCCAGGCTTTTAATAAGGCCAGGGAGCACCAGGATAAAAGTCACCAGTACATGTTTTTATTTGCTTGCCTTGATGTTATTTGTTGCTGATTTCCAGTACATGTGCAGTTTTCTGTTCTCTTGCTTTTTCCAGAATTTAAATGAGGACCTCATTAAATTTAAAGCTCAAGTCAGAGTCTTCACTAATATCTTTACATATGAGGAAACATTGATACTGCCTTTGCCTGCCTGCTTCAGAGCTGCTCCAGTTTAATCAAAGCATTTTATGTCTGGGAGACCTGGTTATCGTGCAAAGTGCTGTCCTCAGTGAAGTCTGGGATTTTTTTCCAACCTGTCACTGTTGCTGTTTGCACATAGGCATTTATTCTCTATAGCAGGGGCACAGGTCGGAGTGAAACAAAGAGTGAAAATTCACTCCGAATTCCAGAGAATTCCCGTGGCGCTGACATCAGTGTGGTGGGAGGTGAAAATCCCGCTCCCAGTTTACAGGCAGAGCAGCTGATTTGCATAGGCAGTTCATAGAGCTGCCCTAGATTTAGATCCTTTCCTTGATTTCAGTGACTGGGGAGCAAACACGGGCTGAGCGAGATAACCAAGGAGACTCCTCACTGCCTCACGCTTCCCTCTCGCACCAAGGGCTGATGCCAAAAGAGTGAGTTCACTCTCTCCTGCATGAATTTCCTCTGTGGAAATTTGTAATAGGAAGAGGTCTGAGAGCACCAGGTAAGTACTCAAGGAGCATGTTTAAAAACCAGAAAGACAAAGACTGCCTTTATTGAGGTGAAACAGTGCAGATGCTTCTTCACCCATGCTTGTTTACCTAATTCTTGCTGGGCCAAGGTGGGGAAGAGAAGTTTTACCCCTTTGCTCTCCCATTCTCAAAATAGTTTCACTTCTGCAGATATGTCTGGTGCAGTGTTTTCTGAGTTTCCCATTAAAAGCTGCATTGCTGCTTGAGAAAGTTGTGAACAATGGCAATGGCACTGAATCCATCTGCTGAGTCAGAACAACATTTAATTATAAAAAAATAATTGTACTCATTTCTGCTTATTGGAAATGGTGTTTTATATTCTGCAGTAATTAGTGGTGTGAATTCAGATGCCTATTAGTGCAAGTTTTTCTTTATAGTTAATTCAGTTGGGTTTTTTTTTTTTCCCTCAAGCAGCACATGCTTTATTGCCTTTCAGCACGTGAACTATGACACTTGCATCACTACATTATGTGAATCTACAAAAAAAAAGCAAACTTGACCCTTTTAAACTCCTCAGCTGGCTTGAACTTTAAGCTGTGTTTTTCATAGCTGGAGATGTAGCTTTAAAAAAAAAAATTCTGCATGGCATGACTCTGATAGTTAAATTCTTAAAATAAAAGAATGGATGTTATGAGAATCTCAATAAGATAACAGGGATCAGAAACATGACCTAACAAGTTGTTGTTTGCTTTGGAAACTGCTGTTATTACTTTAGAGTATAATTTTTACATCCTTATTGTGATGTGGTTCAGGGAGCTGCTCTATCATAGTTACCCTATTTGAAAATGGCCCAGTTTCCCTAACTTTCTCAGTACAATTATGGGATACAATATGATTGCAAAAGCTGCATTCCTTTATCCTTAAGGAGAAAACATTTGCATGGGGAACAATTTTGCTTGAGTGTTACATTAACAGTTTTGACTGGAGAAAGAGGACAATCTCTGTAGATTTATCATTCCTTATTTTAGGCTTTGACTTATGAAAAAAAAAATCCTCTGTTATTATAATATTTATATACTGGCTTGAATTAAAGCAAGTTGCCCCAGCATGTTGCAGTCCTGCATTGATCCCATTGAAGTGCTTTATGCCAGACATGGTAAAAATGACTTTGCTGTTTACTGAATCCTGGTTACTGAATCGAAATGCAGAACTTCTGTCATAAGGGGTGAACACCAGCTTATCATTCAGAACAGGGCTGTTATTCTTGGGAATTGCCTACCAGGAGGTAAAATTCTTAACAGTCAGGTGAAGCTAACAAATACAGTTAAATATTTTGCATTGCTGAGTTCGTTAAGCCCCCAAAGGTTTGTTGTTTTGTTGTTGTTGTTTTTTTTTAAATTAGCTTTTGCTCGTGTTTTGGTTGATGATTTATTGCAAGCGCTGTGAAAGCATCTTACAGCCCTGACAAGTTTCTGCAATTCTCCATTATCACTTTAGATAAGAAAATAGGAGGTATTTTTCCTTCATTATTGTATTCAGAAAAGGAAGGAAGGAATCCTCCCCAGCAAGTGTGAATAGAGCCCTGTAAACTCAGGGGATTCGGTACAAAGGAGACACCCAGCACTTGGAAAGAAGTCTTTGGTGGGAAGAATGTTTTGGCTATTTTGGTAATTTTTGCCGTCTTTGTGTGGCACAGCAGCACATGAATAGTCACTGGCAGTACAGCTTCATCCCGAGGACTGTGACTGGGATGCTCCTGCAGGAACACCGTCCTTGCTCCCTCTGCTCCACTGGAGCTCCCTCCTTTTTCTGGTCAGCACTGCAGGAAAACACATATTTCAGCTGTTCCTTTGGTAGTGATTTGCACCTTAGCCACAACCCAAAACAAATCAACCTTATGCCATGCTTTTTACCTCTTGTGAAAGTTGGTGAGCTTCTAATGATCATTAACCCTTCTGTTAATTAGCCACCAGTTGTGAACAGTAACCATATATTTAGGTGACATGAGTAGAAAACATCTAAGCACTGTCCCTTGTCTTTCAACATGCTGAGGATGTCTTTCCATGCATTTGTTTTGGGCTTGATTGTCCTGATACGTTACTGTAAATGAGCTCAGAATTGAACAGACCGGCCTTATTATGTCTTCATAATAACTGCAATAGCCTGAATTAGCCCGGCCCATGCCCTCTGTCATCCTCTGCTTTGTTGCAGTTGCTGTGTCTATCACTTCTTGCAGTTGTCTTCTACACCAGAATTAATCACCTGTACATTTTTCATGTGAATTCCAGGAATTATTCAGAAGCTAATGCCCATAGACTGTTATCTCACACTTGCCAAGAGTCTGAAATCTGCTCGAAACAGTCACTGGGAAGCCATAGTTCATTTTGTTGTCACCTAATTGCATGCACCTGCTGGTGACAGCAGTAAAATGTGATATCTCTGACACGATGGCAGCAGATGGGGTGCTCAGAAGAGCTACTTCCATTTTTCTTCCTAATGAGCATAGTCTTTTCTCTCCTTTTGCCTTTTTGCTGCGCAGGGAAGATACAGAGATACACTGGCAAAGATGATGGCTGTGGCAGTGGAGCTTAATGCGACACTGCTGCTGTTCTCAGGCTCTTCCTAATAATGTGTCAATCAAATCTTCATGTCTGAAACTTTACTTTTAATGGAATTAGTAGAAGAGAAGACTTTTACAACCAAAAGGCCTCACAGGAACTCTAATGGTGGTGGTACAGTCGGCTCATGTAAAGTTACAAAAAGGCAAGATTTACCTTAGGAGAGCCAATTTCACTTCTTTTCACTGTTTTTTGATGCTCATAACTAAACCTGGCCTCGTCAGTAGGAAAGTTTGTCCTCTCCCCCATCCATTTTTGATTGGCTATTGGGAAGAGATTTCCTCTCCCTGCAAGCTTGGTCTCTCTGTAGCCTCACACTCACTAACTTTTTTACCAGGAATTTAAAAACTCTACCCAGGTGAACAGTAATGCAGAGAGGATTTACATATTCTAATGAGATAAAACTAGCATTGCCAGCTCAAGGCATTCCAACTGCAAATATGCTTAATTAGAGGAAAAAAGGAGAAAAGGTGGTCATAAATTTCCTGGCAGACTGTTTTCAGAGGGGTTAAAATGCTTATACATCAGAAAATAATATGCTTTGGAGACAAAGTCCTTTCACGAAAAAATAGTTCTGAAAGAAACAATTTCTTTTTTCAAAGAAGGTGTTTAACCTGGGCCAGATCTGGCAATTGAAAAACTAAATGTTATTTTGAACAATGTGATGATATACTGCTATTTAAATTTATATTACAGAATCTCCAGCATCCTAGTGGTGCTCTGCCTCACACAGTCCCCGTCACAGACTGGAATTTCATAGTCTGTAACTCTCTTACATTGGGACAGGAAATCTGGGGTGGCATCACAGTTTCAGAGTGGGCTTATAGGAAGGTCAGCCTAAGACATCCCTTCATGTTTCTGCTCTTCAGGTTGTTATGGAGTTGTGACCTGGTACTGGGCTGTATGTCACAGAACCATAGAGTCGTTAAAGTTGGAAAAGATCTCCAAGATCACCAAGCCCAACCTTTGACCAAACACCACCATGCCAACTAAACCACAGGACGAAGTGCCACATCCAGTCATTTCTTGAACATTTCCAGGCATGGTGCCTCCACCACACCCCTGGGAACAGGCAGCCTTTCCGTGAAGAAATTCTTCCTGATATCCACCCTGACCCTGCCGTTGTGCAGCTTGAGGCCATCTCCTCTTGCCCTGTCACTGGCTGCCCAAGAGAAGAGATTGACCCCCTCCTGGCTGCAATCTCCTTTCAGTTGTAGAGTGCAATAATGTCCTTTCTATATTTTGGTGCCCAAAGCTGCCCCCAGCACTCAAGGTGAGGCTGCCCCAGCTCAGAGCAGAGCGGGACAGTCCCCTCCCTTGCCCGGCTGGCGATGCTGAGCTTGATGCCCCCCAGGACAGGGATGTCCCTCCTGGCTGCCAGGGCACTGCTGACTCAGACCCAACTCACCATCGACCAGGACCCCTGGTCCCTTTCCAGGGCACTGCTCTCCAGCCTCTCCTTCCCCAGTCTGTACATGGATGGATGGTTCTGCAGCCATAATACTTTAATCAGCTGTTTGCTCGTATAAATGCAGAAACCTTTCATTTTTGCCAAATTTGATTCTGTCTTATTGTTTTTGCAATAAGTGTAACAGGTTCATCTGGCGATTCCCATTGCTGAGCTCTGTTTTGTTTAGGACTTTCAAAAGCACTTAAATAACTTAGGAGTACAGCTTCCATTAATAGCCATTTAAGCATTTTTGGAAACGTCTTCTCATCATTCAGTCCATAATTCTCCCAGAGGAATGACTCAGGTAATGTTTGCTATATAAAGCTCCCTGAATCTGAGCTGAGGATAGTTTAACAAGTGGGGGTTTATTTAAGGCATTCATTGGACTTTGCTGCTCCATGCTGATCGACGCTGCTGGTGGTGCAGATAAATACATTGTGCAAATGAGCAAATATGAGCCTCATCAAAGCCTACTGAAGGCCATCAAAAATCTCCTACTGTGAGCAACGTTCGCTCAGATTCACAACAAATAAATACAGGGAAAAAGCAAAGAGATTGTACCACTGATTGCCCTTTATTCTTGCAGTTGAATAATTGCATTATTTCAGTGTTAATTATTTTGTTTCCAAGCTCTCTACCACTTGTGAGGACACACATTCACTCCCCTCACCAACTGTCCCCTCTCTCCAGTGGAAGGGGCTCTTGCTATCACAGCATATTGCAAGGCTCCTCTTTGAGGGGAGGGAGGTTATATGGGGTCTTGCTGCAGGGGGTTTAGAGCAACTGATAGAACTGACTGTTAAATCACAGCCAGATCCCAACCCAAAACTTACATCAAGCCCCTCTGTCGCTGTTGAGCCGATGTCGAAACAAGAGGCACACGAGAGAAATTGCCGAGAAAAGGAATTATTTATTTAAATGCAGCTTTATATACAAAATGAACACTAACTGGGAGTGGCCCCAGCCAGCCGCCCCCTGGGGCTGATTGGCCACATGCATTCACCGCCTGTTCCCAAAGGAGCTCTGAACATCTTACCTTGTGTTTACCATAAACAGAAAGATTTTCTCATGAGAAAGAGGTTCTGTGCTGTCACACCCCACTCCTTGTGCTTGCAGACACCTCTCGTGAGAGCTGCACCACACAAGCTTGGATTGGCTCTTCCGTATCCCTCCCTGTAGGAGCTCAGACACAAATTGTCCTGACCAGTTCAAGGCAGGAAAGAGCTCTGCTGGTCTCACTCCATCTTTTTCCATCCCCTGGCATGTTGGTTCCACTTACAACACAGGTTGATATTTTCTTGCCGATGCATTTTTGATAATACCTGTCTGATATGTACAGGAATTTCTGGTGGGGTGAAACACTTGGTTTCTTAAAATTCTCCAGCTCAGCTGAGTTTTATTCAAGTGCAATGCTGCAATTTGTGTATCGGTTGAGAGATATCTTCAAGATATATTGTTTTTGTTCTCCCTTTAATCAGGCTCTAAATCTAAATAAATAAATATGTAGCAGTAAATGCTCCGTGGTATATTTGGTAAGATTAACAATATTCCAGTAGCACAACAGCTCATGATAGTCTTTGTTATTTATGTTCCTGCTGACAGAAGAGGAAAAGCAGCTAGTTTGGTGAGCAAATTATGAAGCTTGTGGGTTAATGAAGTGCCTGTCATAAAGCTGATTGTTGCTTCATCACATCCTCTCTTTCTGCTAACAAAGCTCTTAATACTACAAAGCTTGGAAGACTGAACCTTCCTCTTTTTTTCAATACACACCCATATTCAGAAAAAAAAAGAAAAAAGGGGGAAAATCTGGTTAAATGTTTATTTTTACCAGTCCAAGTACACACTGTGAATAAGTTAAGGTATTGAAGTAATAAAACTGCTTATTGAGGCATGTAAATCCTCAAAGTTTTCAATTCCATTTCTACTAACAAGGTATTTTTAAGCTTGGATTACTGCAGATTTTCAAGATGCTTTGCTCTTATAACCTCTATATCTTCTTGATAGCGACAATTTTACCTTCTATTCAATATAAACCAGAGGAAAAGGATTGAATGCACCTTTCTGCATATTTGTGTTCACTGTTTTATGTATCTCCCTAAAGCCATACTCTTGTTCAAGAGATTATTAAGGTGGTTCATATACGAGAAATGAGCTTTTGATTCAATTTTCCCCCTTGCCCAGTAAAGGGTCTTGTGTTTGGAGTTAGGATCTATGCTTATAGCTGAGGAATAAAACTTAAAAAAAAACCTTCAAAAATAATTAAAAAGAAAACAAAAACAAAAACCCCAAGAAACAAAAACTAATTCATACCTATGACCCAATCATTGATTTGCGGAGAAGACAGGGATAGGGAGGATGAGAGTGAGCACTGAAGGCATTTACTACCCCATGTTTAGGCAGCACTAAGTCCACTCTGGTAAGATCTAATCAGGAAACATGATCGCTGATGCACTTTCTTCTGTGTATTTCCCCTTCCATCTAAATATGCTCCTACTCCAACTCTAAATATAACTTCTCCAAGACAAGATGGCAGAAACATTTTCCAGACATAATATGAACGTGATTAATCAATATATATCTGGTTTGCCTTGGCTTAAATTTCTGTTGGAAAAGACTTCAGATTTTGCTGCATGAAAGGAAAAAGTGCAAAGGCACACAAAAAATCCTCTTTTTCCAACTGTCCTGACTTGCACTTTGCAGCCCGAGATATGTGATTGAAAGATCTTCATGTTCTTGCCAATCTCTGTGGGTTTTGTCATCGTATTTTTGGGAGCAGCACCATGTCCTTGCATCTTCTCTGGCGACGTAGATGTTATCCCTGTTGTACAAAAGATGTACCAAAATGGAGATACTAAAATTACTCTGGCAGTCGGCAGCACTAGAAAGTATTAAGTTGGGAGTCTCCAAACCCTGAGACTCTCTTGCTGCTTTCTGTATCCTCTGCAAGAGTGAGACAGGCATTGGCAGGTGCAGGCAAGCACTTCACATACATCCTAGCTGTGTTTATTCCATGAGGGTTTGAGGTTCAGCCATATTTAATAATAAGCACCAGCTGTTTGCTGTTCCATGGAATCTGTAATGGGATGCTGGCGATCATATCCTGAAGACTGTGAAAGGTTTTTGTTGTTTCCTTTTGGGATTTTTTGAATACACCTTGTCATTAGGTATTTATTATTGTAATACAAAGCAATAAGGTATTTTAGGGGACAAGTGATGGCACTTTCCTCTATCATCCCCCTTTCACTGCTGCTTCATTGCTGGCAGCAAACAGAATCATAGAACCACAGAATGAACTTGGTTAGAAAAGACCTCTGAGATCATCAAGTCCAGCCTATGAACCTGGAGAAACTCTCCAGTGAATGACTTGGAAAGTGGCAACAGTCAAACAGCTGTTTCCAAGGATTAAAATATTAAATTAAACATGGGTTTTAGAGCATCCCAGCCTCACAAAGCTGCGGGAAAATGGAGCAGCTTCTCCAGGCACAGTGACTGCAGTACAAAAGTTCAGGAATTCTTTGGAGCTTCCCATCTCTATTCTCTTTTAGGTGCTGTGCTCCAAAATGAAGGTACAGAAG
This sequence comes from Orthonyx spaldingii, assembly GCA_013397795.1. Taxonomy (NCBI): domain Eukaryota; kingdom Metazoa; phylum Chordata; class Aves; order Passeriformes; family Orthonychidae; genus Orthonyx; species Orthonyx spaldingii. The sequence continues at coordinate 214,851 of VZTJ01006161.1, read as the reverse complement.
AAAATTGTTTTGTCAAATGCTTGAAATGCAGTGAATGGTTTTGATCCTTTTAGCTGCTGTGTGGCTCTACCCAGACTTGATTTATTCTCACGTGTTGAATGTCTGAGTTATCAGGCACTGGTCAAGTGCAAGGCCTTTTATGTTTTGCTGCTTTTGGTTGGAAACTCTGACAATATAATTTCAGCCGGTCATTTTGTTACATATGTAGCAAATGAAATATTTACCTGTGTCTCCCACCCTACAATTTAACAAACTATTATCAGTTTGCACTCCTGGGACCCTCCCAACTCGTTTTCTCAGCAGTGTATTTAAGGTGAGAGATTGAGTGCAAGTCACAATATATCCAGGCAGAGATGTGAATATATTATGGATAGATGTAATCAAAACCATTCTAGGTCATATGAGTAAAAGCAGTAATAAAGTTGGGTTGCAGTGTTTTATGCAGCACCAGCTGCTGGCAGCTTTGCATCCGAGTGCCTTAGACACTGTTTGAAGTTTATTATCCCATCTTTATAGCTTTTGTTTGCAGGATAAAGTGGCCCAGCCTGTTCTTCAGACACACCTCCAGCCTGAAGAGGTTGGTGTCAACTCAAAGGCACTGAAGAGTTGTCCCTCCTGATGGTGACCAGAGGACTGGGGCTGCAGAGGGAATGAGCTCTTTTTTTCCACTGTAAGGAGGAGGGAAAAGAAGTCAGATGATGTTTCGAGAAGGAAGGGATAATATATAGTTCAACCTCATGTTATCCTTCCTTAGGATGGCCTAGCCCTGGCTCTTGAAATGCCTTTGTTTGTAAGGAATGGAGACCTGCCCTGGGCAAGGTGAGCAGAGATCCCACCCCCTTAGCCCTAAGTGCTGGTTGGGGTGAGGAAAGAATTGTCGCTAACATCAACCTTCTATAGGTTGAGCTAACTGCAAAAAATAAAAAAACAAATCCACATAGTTTGTTGTCAGAAATCTGCTTCCCAGAAATAAAAAGAAATATCTAGCCCATTTCTTCTTCCTGTAGTTTTGTTTCCAGCAGAATGTGAAACCCTCAGTTTTGATTATTGCTATTGGGAATCATATCTGCTGTGTTTTATTTGATCCAAGATCGGATGGAACAGGCTGAGACTGACCACAATAAACTTCAAGTAGCTTAACCAGAGAAGCTGCAACCTTGGTTTTCCCACAATAACTACACTGGCAAATGCCACTTGAACATTTTTGTCACACATCAGTAAGAATTTACAGCTCAGAAAACCTTTTTTTTAAAAAAAAAAAAAAAAAAATCAATAATTTTTTGTGACTGCCTGAAGCTTTATGGTTTGGCTCACTGGGTTGGTTAGAACTGTTTGCTGAAGCTGTTCTACAGGCAGCAAGAAGGTATGAAATACCTTTTTCTTCAGACAATATCTACATTGAATTGTTTTTCGAAGTCTGCATAACATGAAGTGATACTTTGCAGCCTGTATAATTATTCAATATGTATTTCTGCATTATTTTCACTGTTTGCATTTGTTATTGTGCAGTTATTTGCTTTTTAAAGCAAAGCAAATTATTACCAACAATATTTTCTCTAAAGGGATTGCCTGGGGGGGCAGAAAGGCAGTGGCTATCCACAGTACTTTATATATTCACATTTTACCATATTCTCCTTGAAAAATATGTTTGGGTTTTTTTGTGGGGCAGGAGGACATTATGTGGGTTGCACGGTATATATATTATAAGGAAGAAGGAGGGCAAGGAGAGGGCAAGCTTTAATTTCATAATCTGATGCCACTGATTCATAGGAAACCTCTTTAGGACTATGTTTGGGATGATCTTATAACACCACAATGTGTTGATATTACAATCATTAATGTGTTTTCAAAGATCCCTGAAGGCCCTGTCAGGCACTGCCAGCCTGACCCTTCACATTGCAATTCTATTTTCCATGACTTTTTCTCCAGGAGCACGGCAGGTGTGGAGTGGGGTCACTCCTTTGTCAGGCTGTGTCCCCGGAGGAAGAACCAAGGAAGCTGGACAACTTCAGCTTGTCCAGGAAGCCTTGGGCAGGAGGGGAGAGCAGGGAGGGAAAGCTGGAAACTGTATAGAAACACCCATTAAATAGCAGATATATTTCTGCTTTTGGAATGGTTGTGGAGGGGGGTGGTGGGAATTGCCTGGTGGGAAGGCCTGGACTTACCGGAGTGGAAAGTATCCCAGTATTGCCCTCACTGGAGTGGAAAGTATCCCAGTATTGCCCTCACTGGAGTGGAAAACATCCCAGCCCACAATGACATGGTTTGGAATAAGGGTGAAGTGTTTCCTAAACCAACTGAAAATCCATCTGAGTTGAGGACTGCCCAACGACAGCTTTTCTGTTTGTCTTTACACCTGTAGATATGATGCTGAAAGGTTTCACTAGTAGTTGGAACCTAGTTCATATTGTGGATTTATAGTCAACAGATTATAAAATGTCAGATAAGAAATTATGAGGTTACAAATCATAAACTACATCTCCAAGGCTAAAGGCTGCTCCTGCTGTGCTGCTCCCCGTATTTTTTTTTGCTTCTGTATCGAAACAAACCTGAAGCCCACTTTCCAACAGGTACAGGAATAACAAAGAAGTTAGACACTCTATGTGGAAGGTTTGCCTCCATGTCTTAGGTTCCTTTATTAAAAAACTAAGGAAGTATTAAGTGCTTTACAGTTGGTTATGTATTTTTTCCTCTTTTATTTATTTTTTATATAAAGCTTTCAAAGCAAGCCTCTCTAGTGGATCATAGGCCATCTCTCTGTGAGTTGCATCCTGAGGCTTCATATTGAGTTTCATTACTTGCCAAGACTAAACAGTTGTTCACATCTATTGTTTCCTATTTTTATCCATCTCACTTACTAAAAGTCAAGCTAAAACCTTTCCTTACTCAGTATCAATGCTAATACAGGTGAACACAGTAAGCAGTGGCTGTTTTATAGTTTGAAACAGTAAATCCATGACACTTTTCCAAATTAAATAATGTTAGCCATATGCCAGAGAGGGGGAATTTATTGTCTTATCTTTTTTTTTTTAATAATAGTAGGAAAATTCTCTTTTGAAATAATTGTTATGAGGATAATTTGAAGGAACAGAAGCCAGCTACCGTCCCTTGAGTTACATACAGATGTAAACAGGTACCTGTGACAGCACAAGATTTCCTGTGTGTCTGAGTACTTCTTTGTCTGGGAATGCATCTTGCTCTTTCACTGGGATCAACACCTCAGCAGGAGTTTAAGGGGCTGAGAACCAGACCCCACTAGCAGTTCTCTGCAAGAATTGCTTCAACAGGATAACAGGAATAAAAAAACGGGAAACATTAATTTTAATTCTTTATGACACTTGGGTCTTCCTCCAAACAGATGTACTGGTTTCAAAAGACACCATTTTAATTTCGTTTTCCTTTAAAAAATCAAAATACAGTTAAATAGTGTGAATTGAGCTTCAAATCAATTGTTCTGCAGAAAGAAATGTGTTCACACATAGAAATTAAAGAATGAGTTAAGCTGTCTGCCACAGAAGTTGACCCTAATTAAGGTGGTTCTCCTTGATAAGTAATTAATCAGGAATCCTTGTTCTTACCCCTCTACATGGAGAGTGCACAGGAGGAGGGTCTGTTTCAGCTCACCCCTCTGCTCTGTACATCTGCATATATCAAATATAGAGATATATGAGCATTTATGGAGGTGTCTGCAGGCATCTGCAGGTTATGGTGTGCTTATATTGGTGAGAGCAGCTGGAAAAGGGGCTAACTGTCAGCACCAACCTTTCTGCTTCAAGTTCAGTGTTTGAGTGTGGGATGCAGCACAGAAAATAATCATAATTGTAATTATCTAGGTGTCAAAGTAGATAATATAAGAAGCAGAGTGTAGTGGCAGAGCCTCCTCTAATATATGAAACAGAGTGTAGTGGCAGAGCAGCTCCAGTGGATTCCTTGCTTGTGGTGAGTTGTCTAAGCTGGAGTTTGTGGACTTTCCTCACAGCAGGGTGGGCACAGCACTTGCATAATGCTCTGCCTGAGCTGAAAGAGGAAATGGGAGAATGTTTACTGGGGAGATCTGTCAGTCACAAATGCACTGGCAGAGCCAAGAAACCTGTTAGCAATTGCACTGGCAAAGCACAAGTGGCAAAAAGCCAGAGCTTCACTTCAGGTGAAAAAATGTGTGCCTGATGTCCTCTAATGATATTACTGCTTAATGAGACTATTCATGGGCAAAGAACAATTTGGAAAAAATAAGAGAAGGAAAAGAAATAGGGCTTTCTTTTTATAGCCTTTAAGTTATCTCATTTAGCACAGAGGAATGTCAGAAAGGCAGTATGTGTGCACAGCCATGCACACACACCTGCCTTGCCTGGTGCTGAGCTAAAGCCAATTTGAGTCTAATGTTTTTGAATAAATTGCTCGAGTGGTTTGTTCACCCATGTGGAAACCTCACCTTTGTGACACCAGCAAAGTCAGCAAGACATTGGGTTATCTGGTGCAGATCACAAGATATTTCAAACATAAGCTACCCATGAGGCCATTTAAGATGCAGGCTTTCTTTCCCTGCTATGTTTTCAGGAAGTGCCATTTCCTGTGGGTCTCTGTAGATTTTTTGATGTTTGGGTTTTTTTTCCCTTCTCTTTCAGAGATGCCTATTCTTTTCTCTTCTGCCCTGATGTAGTTACAAAAGCTTATCTGACCAAATAGCAATGAAATTATTCATATAGTTTTTTTCTTTTTCAAATAGTCCCTCACTATCATTAAAGCTGTAGAAGTATGAAAAGGAAAAACAGTTAGATGTCTGGTTTCTACTAAGCTCTTTCTAGCAAAACCTTGATCTTAGTGAAGACAGAATTAAAAAAGAATATAAAAATGGAAAGCACATATTTTGCATCAGCTGTCTTTCAAATATTTTACCATCACATCTCTTCCACAGTGAAATGTGTGAGAATAGCAGTACGAGGCAGAAGCTCTGAAAAAGTGACAAGTAACTCTAATGAGAGATGCTCTGTTTTTAGCATGTTACTATTTCTAAAGCAGCCTTGACTTCTGTGGAGCTCCTTCTGACTTTTAACTTTCCATGGTAAATATCTGCCAAGTATAATAAAAAACAAAAAGAGAAGAAAGCAGATGCAGTAAGGGCAGAAATCAGGAGTACACTACCAGTGAGGTTAACGATTGCTGGTTGCCCACCCTGCCCCATTTCCAAAACGATGTTTTCCAACAGTAATAAAAGTCTGTTGTAAGTGAAGAGTTTGTAACTAACAGGATGATGCTGTTCCCTTCCCGTGTTCCGTTTGAAGATAATGATGCATTTCACAATTTTGGCTGTTAATGGCTGTTGTTTTACATGATGTAAAGTAAGTATTTAGGTGTTGTTAGGGATTTTTTTAAATAACGTTGTGTTCATGAGCATGAATATATTTGGACAGCGTTCAAGCCTGATACTGACCATTCCAGTAAGGATAACAATATTCATGACCATTCCCTGCTTCAGAGAGACACTCAGAGCCTGACAGGACTGAAGTCTGTTAGAGCAGAGCTCCTTTGGAGTGGGTTAAATTCAGTTTTGATTTTTTTCTGATTTTCTCGAGGCCAGCCTTTTCAGTTATATGGCAGATTTCTTCTTAAATACAATTAAGGAACTTCTTGATTATTGAAGAGCATATTGTCGAAGGTGCTTGTGCTATTTTGCAATGCTTCCCTCCAGGGATTTCTTCCTTGAAAAGTTGTTCACAAACACTAATGATTTCTTGTACACAGCCCTTTCATTTGTAGTGCTTTTCTTCCACAGGGTGGTGTTTTGTTTTTGGTTTGGTTTTTTTTGGTTTTTTGGGTTTTTTTTTAAGATGCCAAAACAATGTCTTTCAAACCTTGGGGGTTGTTAGCAGCAGGAGCAGAGAACGCAGAGGTAGCTATCAGATTTTGTTTTCCCCTTCCAGCTACCTGAGGGATTTCACAGTCCAGTCAAGGAACATGGTTTGATCACTTCACGTGCCACATGTATTCGGTGTAAGGATTTTTACATGCTCTGTAGCATTAAGTGATCAAAAGAAGTGAGATCCTCTGTTGTAGCATTGATAATAGGCTACTCTGCACTGCGTAGCACAAGCCTACCAGTAAATTGTCAAATTGGTTTTGATTCTGAAAGATCTTCAAAATGAAGAAAGGTGAGATGAAGGAAACTGCTACCATGGAGGAGAATGTACGTGGCGTTAAAGCTTGCCATAGAATGACTCTGCACTTGGGGATAAAAGGAAGAAAGCTGGCAACAGAAATGATAGGACTGCTCAGAAAATGGGACAACAACCAGGACTTGCCTTTCTTCCAGGGAGCCCAAGCCCAGCCTGTGGCATGCTGTAGCTCTGCTGGGTGGTAGCTGCACAGTTACGTGTCCTTGTGCGAGGGCTTTGGCTTCACTTCTACATTTGTCTCATAGACCAGTAGTCGATTTTTGTGTCTGTGTGTTTTCTTTTTTTTTCGTTTTACTTCTGCTGAACTACTTTTCAGTTGTAAATTGCTTCAGATAGATAATTTTCAGAAGTGAGAATATCATGCTTTCTTCATTTTACAGATAAGAGGCAAAAAATATTCATTTAAGTCCACTATTCAGACGCCCAGCTTTTAAATCAGTTTGTGGTTGGGATTTTTTCCTTTTCCATTCAGTTGTCTTCCATGTAAACCCATGTGACTAATAAATACTTAGCAGCCAAGATGAATTAGGAACAGGTTATTTGCAACTGGCAACCCCAAAGCAAGAGAACATTATTCAGGAAACAATTCTGGAAATACATTTGCATACAGGCAATCATTATAATAAAGGAATACAGAGTGTGCATTTAAAAAGTGTTTTTTCCCTGTGTTTGTGGTAGGGATCTGGAAATATTCAAGACCCTGGTTAATATTAAGGGGGAGCTTATGAAAGGTGTGAATGGCAGGTAGGTGTTCATTTTTCATTAAAGCTCAATAGGAGTTGGGTGTCTAATGCCATTTTTGGTTTTTAATAATTCCCTACAGTCTTTTAATATAAAAAGTCCTTTGACCCAGATTCTCAAAAAATAATTACTGGTGTTTTCATGAGCATGTGTGTTGATCATATGGCTATTAATCATTTAGCAAGAAAGCCTGCTTGAGAATTTGCTGATTCTTCACTTCTGGTCCCAGTTATACTTCCTGCTCACTCTGACTTTGGATTTGTTTCAGACACACAAATTTTTAGAAGAGTTCTGTGAAACCTTTTTAAACACAGAAATCAATGCCCTTAAACCAGGACACCTTCCAGTGTGGATTAAATTGTACTGATATTGAGGTGCTGCTCGTTTGTTTTACACCTTTGGGTGACTGTATCAAGCTCCAGGAGCACTGTTTTAATAATCTCTGTATAAAATCACTATGACAAACTGCAAAGCAAGCCTAATTTTCAAGTCTCACTGTGTCCATTTGGAAACACGTGTTGATGTATGTGTGGGGAGGAACAGTGTTTGCCCTTGGTGCGCAGCTGGAACTTCCAGTGAGTATGGAATTCCTCAGGCTGGACATCCTGTATTTGAGGTACTCAAGATGTCTGCCCCCATGGAAAATAAATGTGCAGAGCAAAGCCAAGGCCTGTGAGCTTCCTTGGCCAGTAGTTCAGACTTCATTTCCTTCAAATTATGCTCCGTTGAACAGCATCTCTTCAAACCATCCATGGCATCTCACCACAACTAAAACCCCTGGGTGAGGCACTGGCAAGGTCAAGGTATTTCTGTGAAACATTCTATTGTGAATGAATTACCACATTAAGGGCTGGCTACTTAAATGATTCTTTAGTGCCTCTTTTCTCAGAAAAACTTAATTTTGTGTGCTGCGGTAATGATGCTGAGTGGATAATAAGATGCAATATGCTGCTGCTGTGGGCTCTACACCATATGTCTTTCATAACTATTACATTTTGAGGGCTGGTTGTTCAGGTAATTGTATTCCCAGGAATTCGTCATCAGGGTAAGCTGAAATAATACACCTATAATATATAGCAGTGAGAAATGTTTAAAACTAAGCAGGAAGACTGCAGACTGAGAGTCGAAGTGTCAGAATGGTGGATTTATAAATATTTCTATATTTTCTCCTTTCTGAGCTTTATGTATAAATCGAATTGCTCTAACACTTTAAAGCAGACTGTGAGGACAATTATTTTAAAGTAGAAAAGTGATACAAGTCATTATTTCATAGTAGCAAGGGGTAGTTACTTCCTGCCCCGAAGTGCTGGGTCGGTGAATGATTGCTCTCATGATATCTTCTTTCCAGAAATTTTGTTCTGTGGTTCACACAGATGGCATTTTGGGACATAAAAAATTCTTGTGCCACATGATGCAACTTCCATTTAATGAGCCACTTAGGAGGCTCTTTCTCTAGGTGCACCTCAGTTGTAAATTAGTGAGATGCTGTTATGAATGGATATTATGGGGTTTAAATAAGTTTCTACCTCTGCTTAGGCCTATAGCAATAGATAGTAACTTACTGAGGTGGCCTGCACCCCAGAACCCACTTCCATTCGCAAGTTCTTTTAATAATGGTTGATTTGGTGTATTATAGAATAAATCATTTATTCAATAGACACCAATTGAACAGACAAGAGACTTAAAACAGAATATTACTACACAGGAAAAAAAACTATTAATAGTATAACTTATACAGTGCACTTTTACAAATACAGCTAGCGGGAAAAATAGTATAATTAGGATTCAATGTATCTTACCATCCAATTGTCGA
>VZTJ01006161.1:182256-198988 GCA_013397795.1 Orthonyx spaldingii | reverse complement strand
TTTTTTTTTTTTTTTTTTCTTTTTTTTTTTTTTTTTTTTTTGGTTCCTTTGATTTTTTTTTTCCCGAATGTGCAGCACCAGGGAAAAATTGGAGTTAAATTTAATGTTGGGACGGACGACATCGCCATCGAAGAGATGAACGCCATCATTAACGATGGGAAGTACCACGTGGTTCGCTTCACCAGGAGTGGTGGCAATGCCACCCTGCAGGTGGACAACTGGCCCGTTATCGAGCGTTACCCAGCAGGTAAGGCCTTACACAAACACCTGGCACTGAGAGGGTGGGGGATGCCTGGAGTTTGCCTCGTTTTGCTTCTCTTCTAATACAAAATCAGCTCCTTTGCAGTGTTTTAGTAGCTACAGAAGTAGTTAAACGAGTCCTGAGCAATGTGCAGTTTATGATGATGGCATTTCCTAAGTGAGTTTAAAACCCCAAATTCAAGTTATTACTTGAAGTGGAAAAGTGCAGTTATCAAGGCATGAAGTAGCAGTTTTGTTTCTTGCTTTCATTTCTTTTTATTGCATTTTCGGTGTAGGGGGGAAAAAAAAGGCTTTGACAAAAGCTACACAGTTTAAAGTGACTCCCAAATCTATCCCAAGTGATGGGGTGAAACATTTACTGAGGAAAAGGTTGTCTGGGTTCTTTTGATTACAAGATTACAGCAATCTGAAGTTTATGAATTTAGCAGAAGTCTTCCAGCAGACATAAACCAAACAGTGTTGCAGTTACCAATTGTGCAACCAAACTGAGGTGCCTTAACTCCAAATGCAAACCACAGGATATTATTTATGCAGATGATGCTGGTTACTTGAACAGGAACACTAGAATGAAGACAAAGCTGACTTGAGCAGTCCCATATTTAATTTTAGGCAAATGCCACGCACTGAAGGTTACTATGCTACTAATTTTATTCATTTTAAAAGGCAACAGGTTTTTCAGATGCACAGTCTCTCTCTTACTGAGTAGGGAGGGACTCAGTAGTCCCTCCATTAAGCCATTAATGGCAACTTATACATCTGCATGTTATCTCTTAATGGTTGCTCTGTGTGTTTATATTAAACAAAAGGCAGCAAATCTGGAGGTGTAAATGAAGGCAAATACGCAAACCAGAATTACGCTTATTGCGTAAACGACTGTTCTGATTTATCAGTTTAAAAGTAGAAAATTCTTCATTTCTGCGGGTGAAGTGCAGCAGGAGGGTGTGTTTCACTAGTAAGGAATGCATAAGCCATTCCCTGGAGTAATTATTAGTATTTAAGATGGGGGTTTTTGTTATTGTTGTTGCCATTTCAGTTGTAATCCCACTATTTACCTGACTTTTTAAAAAATGATAAAAAAAAATTAAAAATCCACATGCAAAATATAACCCTTCAGATGGTTTCTTGGAAATAATTCAGATTATATAAAATAATGAAAGTATGTATTGGAAAAGAAATTATATAGAAGAGAAGTTATTAAAAAACCCCACCTATGTGCTAATGTGCTCTGAATGAATGACAACTCTGGCAATTAGAACCATTAATTGTTTCTAAGTTAGACACATCTATGAGAGGTGATAAACTCTTGAGGGAAAGGGGGATACTGAATGAAATATGTTCAGTGATCTTTCAGATATTCCTGTTTCCCCTGTGGCCCCTGGCTTTCTAATTTTGCAGTGTTTGGTAAATGGTTGCTGAAATAAGAAGGTGGAAGCTGGGGAGGACTTGTCTTAGTTTGTATTCAAGACCTATTCAGCACAAAGGGAAAAATAGGTTTGAGATAAAATTTTTGTTTCTTTTGATTTTTACCTAAATGATGAGCATGAATTCACTGCCTCCAAGCTCCGGAGTGATGCATCCCAACAAAGAGAAGGTCAGGCAAACATGCCAGGAGGTCTGTGGGGATGAACAAGGAGCTCCTGGACAGGCTCAAACACAAAAAGGAGCCTTGAGTTTGGAAGCTAGTGGCACACAGAACTTGTTTATACTGAACAAGATCAATTTAGAATATAGAGTGATTTCCTTGGGATGGGATTGAGTGGAGTGGAAGAAGGTTGGATGTTTTCTTTGAAAAAGAAAAACCAAAAGGTTAGATCTTCTTGAGCTTCCATGAGCTCTATGTGCAAGCTGCATTTCAAGGCATTTTCAGTTTCTTCATTAGCTGAGGTACAGAATCCCTTGGCTTGCTTTACTGCTGGATGTTCTTAAGACTGCTGTTGGCCTGTAATTTTCTTTGTTTTCCCCCTAGCTATATTTTATGGCCCCTGTATGCTATAACATTCCTTTTGGCTGCTGTCCTCCTCCTTTTCACCTTCTATCCCTTTGCCCTCCCAGAATGAGGTTATTTAGCCATATCTTTCTCTCCTGTTTTCATGCTGCTCCGTCAGGTTTGCCAGTCTTGTTGCTTTCAGGTTTTTTAATTAAGAATAAAACCAAGATTAGACATCTTAGTTAGTAATTTTGTTATACTTAAATATGGTAGATTTTCTTTTTTCAAAAATAAAGCAAGATTAAATAAACAGTTGGTTGTCTAAAGCACACTGACTGATCAGGTCTTTCTTTATGAGGAATGATTTTCCTCTGAATTACACTTTGGATTGGATTATCTGGTTACAAGGTATTCCTTGTGTGTGTTTGGTGTCTTCAAATGTTGGGTGAAGATTTTCTGAGAGAAGTTTCTGGTCAGAGACTCGGAATTTTCCAGTTTCCTTGCCTGTGTATCCTTCATCCAGCCCCATGTAACTGCTGTGGATAAGGATACCTAAGGTGCAATAATAGCTGGTACTTTGTAAAAAAAAGTATCACGTGGCCGTGCTTCACAGAGCTTCCATGGTGGCTTTGTGTGTTTTATCCAAGAGCTGCATGAATTGCAGAAGAGTGACCCTGGAAGATGAATAGTATGTAGTGTCTCTCTCCTGTTACATCATTCTTGATCCCACGAGACTTGAGTTTGCTCTGGGCCTTCAATGCACCTTCAAGTTCTATATGAAATGAAGAGATGTCAAAGGAAAAGGGGCAGGGGTCAGTGGTAGAAGATGATCATCATAGTTAAGGTGGATGGCTGTTCTTTGAAATATAGTCAGGGAAAATATGTTTTAGTCCTAGACAAATGTGAAGATTTCGGTATCCTGAAATGGCTGGATGATTTTCAGAAACAGAGGTTTATATTTACATATGTATGTTCTTCCAGACTACCATCAAAGTAATTTGTTTTTGCTCTGAAGTGTCTTTCTTGTCACTTCTCTGAGTAAAATGCTGGAGCTATGAGGATGTACACTTCAATTTCTGCCCTTTATTAAATGTTGATCCTGTTTTCCCCATTTCTCGTTGTGTTTGTGGCTGGTGCATAGCCCTATGACTGAGCATGGCACATTGTAGTTTTTTGATAATTTATTAGGATGCCTGTATCTTCACTCAATTTATATATTTCATATTTATTAACTAAATTGAGTGTTATGTCTCTTTGCTGAATTATCACCATCCCTCTGCACCTTCCCAAAGAACTTCAGTATTTCATCTTGACCTCTTTTTCAGATAGTGAATTCACATTAACTTATCTGGATGCAGCCTAATTCATGATCATATTAAACAGGAATGAGAAAGCTGCTGACTGTGCAGCCAGAGCTCCTAATCAATAGACTGTCCCCATTTCCATGCAGATCCTTTCTACTCCTTGTGGCTTATCTTGTCTGCTTCACTGTCTAGTTTTAATTGCCCTTCCCAACGGTCTGGCTGCTGTTGTGGTGGTGGGACTGCACCACAATAGCAACTCCAGCTGCTCCTGTGAAGAGGCTGCTCTTGTAACTTCAGTTAGGTCATAATTCTACACCAAAGTGTAGATTTCCTAAAGATACCTAAAACAAAGGACTTGTTAATTTGTGTCAAACTGAACTAAGAATTATGGTCAAAATAAAAAAAAAATAGTAAAAAAAGGAAATTGGTTTTAGTAATGTCAAAATAAAAAAAAATTTAAAAAAAAGGAAATTGGTTTTAGTAATGTCAGAATATTAATTTTGTTATTTTCTAAGTAAAATGTTCTGACTTTTCATGTCAAGATTGCCTAGTGTTTATAGGGGATTTAGATAATCTGAGAACAAAGCATTTTATTTAATTTGTAACAATGTTTTCTTCCTTACCTGAAAGAAAATCTGTTTCAAATAAGATCAACTAGAGAGAAGAAAAAACCCCCAAAACCCCAAATCTTTCTCATAGTAGTGTTCATAGCAATATCTATTGAACATGAAAAAGAGTTTTCTTAATTTTCTGATTTTTATTCCTTAGTAGTGAAGCATGCAGATTTTACTAGTCAGAGGAAGTATATCAAAGCAAGCTAGAGGACATTTTAAAGCCACAATAACCACCACTTATTGTGAAAGAATTTCAGAATCACTTTTCTGACACCAACTCTATGCTTTCTGTGGTCAAAGGCTGTTTGGCCAATGCTGATTCTTTTAAAACACACAGCACAACTAATCATTTTACCAGTCAGGATCTTCTCTTTGTGACTTCCGTCGTAAATCAGACTGATGCAGAATTTTCTATGTAGAAAATGTCCTATTAGATACTGGGCAACAGGTTTATGGTTTCAAAGATATTCAGTCTGCTGAGAATGCTCAGCATTCCTGGGACCCTGCAGCAGTTTGGAAGGTACATTCTGATGTAGGCAGATATCTAAAATGGTGCCCTCCCAGTCATCTCTGGATCTCTGCTCAGCCTTAGAAAAGCAGAACTTTGTTGTAGCTGTCCTCCTGTATCCCATGGGTCAGGACATGTCAGGGATGTGTCTGGCAGACCAAGATTTGACAGCATGAGCATGTCACTCACATTGCTTGCACAAAAGAGCTTGTCCAAAGCACTGCCAGACTACTGGAACAGATGTATCTCTGACTGGGGAGTATAAATCATGACAGAGCAAAGACACCAAAGAAGAACCTGTGTGAGTCCATGAATGCCGGCAGAAGAGCAAACTGACATTAGGCTTAGTGCCAAGTACCTCTACAATATGGCAATCACCACCTCTTAAGGCTTTGGTATGATACAGAATACTTCTGGGTTGAATTTTGGGGGTTTTTTTTGGTGGTTTGGTTTTGATTAAACAGCTGAGACCACACATGTTGTCGTTAGGGACTTTCTCTGGATCCATGGGATAAATGTTGTTCCTGCAGGACATCCAAGGCTAGGGGAAGGGGACATGTCCTTTAAATTCTTCTCTTGGACCCTGTATTCTAGAAAATAGAAAAAGGGTCTGTCATCTTTTCATGGGATACACCCGGCTTTAAGATAAATGCTAGGAGTCAGCTATTACCATGTATCCTATTTAGGGTAAATGGTATCCATTTGTCTTGGTTTTTTTGTGTTCAGATTGACTATAAAATTAACAGGAGACATATGTGTCAGTACATTTGTTTCTCCAGGAATGGATTAGCATTTCCCAAGCAATCCGTGCACTTGACTAACTTACTATTGGCTTAGAAACAGCTTCCAAATTCAAGCCCTCACAGCCACGTGTGAAGAGAATCAAAGATGTTTGTCAGGTGTAAGTGTGGTGGTGGGGAGACATCTCAAGCACTTTCACAAATGTTTCTCTGAATATTCTGATAAAAGGGATGGTTGGCCTGTTATCACCACATCCATGGAAACGATAATGGTCTGGGTGATGTAGGAACCTAACAAGTAAATGATCACTCTATGTTTGCCTTGCCTTGTGCCACAGAGCAAGTTTTAAAATCTCCCTGGCCATTACTGTTTGAACACAGGACTTCCAGGGTGTTTCACAGGAAAATAATCTAAGCTTCTGTCTGCTATTTATTTGTCCAACAACATATTGCCTGTCCCTTTTTTCTCACTTGGTTCCTCCTTTGGCTAAAAGAATTAATCTTGTTTCTCTCTAATGTGCATTCCTTTGCTATGACCAGAGTTTTGACTCCTAAAATCAAATCTGGCACCCCTCAGTCTCAATGGTAAGACATAAAGAATACAAGGAACATCATCATTTGAGAAGCTGCAAAGCTTGCAAACCTGGAGGAGTCTCTCATTATGTGCTGCCAAAGACAAAATAAAACCCACATTTCTGCCCAGGAGGGAAGTCCCTTAAGTTCTGTTCACAGCAATTAAGCTTCTGTGAAACTCAGACTGCCTCATGTCTCCTGGTTTGGATGACGTTTTCTTGCTGTGGGAAAGCAGCAGTGCCCATGAAATAAGGACATCTCATAACACTTTACTTCCCTTGGAGATAGCAGTGTTTGGAAAAATCGTGAGGATTTCTCAGGAGCTCTCCATCTGGGAATATGTAGAAGATAAATGTGCAAGTAAACACTTTGTGTATAAATTTAGGCCGTGTGTATAAAATCAGGCATTAGATGTGGAAGATATGGGTCTAAAATATTTAGTCTATGGAATTATTAGTAAGAGAATGGGGAGAATATCAGCTAAGTCAGTAGTTATTTTGTGACCAAGTAATGTCTCATCGTCCCTGATTTGGAAAGCAAAACTCATCCGTGTTATTTCTGGCCTTTCATGTGTCCATGGAGTCACATCTCCCTGGGATTTTGTTTGTGCTGAGGTCTCCATCTGGGAAAATCTGTTATAGTTAAACCTGCTCTGGTTTTGTAGGAGATAATAGGGCATAAATATGAATGAGTTAACATACTTGGGGTTTTGGGTTTGCCAAAAGTCTTTGATAAAGTTCCATATGAAAATAATCAGGAAGAATTTGCCCAACCCTGCTGGTAAAGGTCGAGTTCTTTGATGGATCAGACTCTGCCTTAGGGAGAACAGGATCACAGATTCCCACCTCATGAAAATCAAAGGAGTAAATCGATTGATTTTCAATGGAAGTATGATCATTTAAGCCTTGTTATATATTGAATAAAATTGATTTTTTTTTTGATATATATGAGTTAGAAACCATACATACAGGCTGTAATAGAGACAATCTCAAGATTACTACAGAAGAAAAAGATTAATGAATGAAGAATGAAAAAAAAGAATATGTGCTTCCTTTGGCAGGCAATGAAAAAACAAAATGGAAAAATGAAAGCTATAAAATTCTAAAGAGGTAGTTTAAAATCCAAGCATTTAATAAGCCAAAATTCTTACATTTCTGAAATTCAGAAATTAGTGGTTTTGTCCAATTTATTTGCATTTTTTTTCAAGAATGAGAGATTTTGTAAAGTCTTCATTTGCTTAAATAACATTTTAATCAATCAAAGCATTTTTCATTCTTATCCTAGAGTTAAAAAAATTTACTCTGTTGGACATGCATCATAGCAGTAAAAGCAAAGTTGATCCATGAAAGGTAATACACGTGTAGATAATCGGAATTTTCATAGAAAATATTTTTAATTGATTGCCCTGGCTCAAGACAAAGGTTTAATGCCATAGACAGCTCATGGATTATTTTCACTATCAGCAAGAAAACAAGTTCTGAGAATGTTTAGAATGCTAAAGAATATATTAATGGATCTATATTTAAATCAATGGCCTACTTTCCCTGTAAAGGATTAGTGGTTTGCATGGCTTTTTTTTCCATTCCCATTTCTTTTTTTTTCCCTATGTGTATTTAAATGTTAGGTTAGTGATAGAAGAGCTTAAGAAATTAAAAATTAAAATGTACTGGGTCAAGACTGCTTCTTTGCATAAATTGTTTCTCTTAGAGGGTAACTTAGGAGAAACATCCTATTCTTAAGAAATTCTCTTTTGCTTTCAGTCCAAGCACTTTCCAGTTCATCCCACTTTGTTTTACGTGTCTTTTTGCCGAATAGTTTTCTCATTTCTCTGCTCATCATAATAACCTTTCTTCAATGCTTTCTTTGTTGTTTGAAATTGTTTTTCAACAGCACGTGCTAGAAAAGGGACAGTCGTGAGAACATTAGGACCTCAAAGACATATGAAGACGGTAATGCAGATATCTAATTCTGCATTTTAAGACCTTAGTTTTCTTTTTCATGCCTCAGAACTGGAAAGCCCAATACCATTCTGCAGCTGACTACTTGTTGAATGTCTTTTCTCGTGAATTCTTCCTCAGAGTATCCCAATTTATTGCAAGAACTGGTGTGACTGGTCCCGTATCTGAAGTGTGTGATCTGCACTTTGTAGTATAAGCTTTAAGCTTTAGTGTCACTTCTGTTAGCTCAGAAGGGCTCTGTTCCTCTTGACTGTTATCTGCAGCCTCTTCAGCATTGCTGCTGTGTCTACTTTCATGTCATCCACCAATTTCATTGTGTGGTTGTCACTTTATACTGAGATCAGTGAAGAAAATACAAAAGATGATTGGTTACGGAGCTCGACTTGGGCACTTCCTTAGGAGTTGCACTGGGGTAGTTTTTCTGGGAGAAAATCATTTCTCCTTACATTTATACCTGCAGTGGTTTCTCTGATAGCTCCTCTGGCACAGTCTAATGCACTTTGGGAATTCACCATCTTGTTAATTCCATGTAGAATTGGAATAAACTCAGTATTGAGCATATCACTTTTCCTTGACTTAAGCACATGTAGATCTTCCACTCGTTCAACTAGATGGCATCAGTTCTCCAAAATACGTGGAGATCTTTGGTACATCTGACCCATCCACTGTTTCTTGAGGCTTTTTATTTTTCAAACATAGGCAATATAGCAGGGAACATAAGGGCCAGAATATGGTACAGCTGACACATTGGCAGGTCTGAATGTGACAAGCAATGACTGCTTAGCATCTGTGGAAATGATTCACCAAGAAGCTAAAGAAGACACCAAATGAAGTGGGAGTTGTAGAGAGGAGACAACTCCAGTGTTAGTTCCTGGAAGGAGAGGCATCCTGGGAAGATGGGAGCCTTGAGGGTGATGCAAGACAAGCAGCCCTTGGATCCAGAACCTGTCAACAGCTACAACAGCAGGATATCAGTCTCCACATGAGACAGAGGTTATTAGAGGAGGAGAGAAAAAAATCCTTGTTCGATGCTATCCTTTGGGGTTTTTTTTAATTCAACTTTGTACCGTACAATTTTTACACTCCTGTATTTTTTCCACAGTTAATCCATGATTTGCTACATGACATCATATCAAATGCTTTGCTGAAATCCAAAAATTAGATAAATTAGATATACTTCATTTCCTTCATCTAGAAAATTAGTTAGCTTGTCAAATACAGCTGTTAAACTAGCCTAACATGATTTGGTAAAGTTTTGCATTTTACCTCATTTTCCAATTGCTTCCATGTCTTTAATTATTTCTTTTAAAATTTGTTCTAAAGCAGCATGTATGGCTAAGGTCAGACTAAATACTTCAACTGAGTAATTTTTTAATTCTTCTCGTGTAAAGCCATTACATTATCTTTTATCTAATACAAGAAGTAACATGCCTCATTGGATAGCTGGATTTAAAAACTCCTGGCTTCTTATTTTTAAGTTCTGGGATAAAGATCATCTTCCTCGCTTTCTGACCACACAAGTTCAGTAAGAATAAGTACATTGCTTTCTTCTGAGCTGTGGAGATCTGCATTAGACACATTCCTGTTACTCAATTCAATCTTCTCCCTTGGATCATCATCAGCCTTACTACAGAGTGCTTCTCCTTGACTCTATGATCTCTTTTTCTTTGTAGCACTTTAGAATCTCTGGCTTTTGAATTTATTTATTTCCCTTGGAAGGTTATTTGAGCTTAAGTTCTGGCAACTTTACTTGAGTATTTATTTATTTTTCTAATTCTGAAAGGCACTGCTTTCTTTACTGAGCAAGTTTGGGGTTTTAACCTCCTGTAACATAGCCTGTGATAGTGTAGCTGTTCAGTCGAGTAGGTCTCCCCTGGTATATTTTAACCTTGCAGGTGCAAGCTCATATATATATATCTCATTAATTTAATACTTTACCTTATAGAATTTCCAAGTGTCATTCCTGGCTGAATCCAGCCCCTTATACTGATTGCACAATCTAACTTCCTTCACCTTATCAAATTTTGTTCTCTTTAAAGAAGAATCTGATTTACAGGCTTATTTTTAGTTGTCCTTATTTTAATTTAAGTCAACTCCTGATCACTCAATCAAAAAATGTTTCCTACAATTAACTTTTCAATGATGTTTCCAATACTTAGCCAAGGCACAGATAAAATTGTGATACTTTTTGTTGGTTTTGTCTGGACAAAATCCTCAGTGAGTATTCTAGGAAGCTGATATCTACCCATATTCATGTTATTATGTCCAGTTATAACATGAATAAAAGAAGGCATTATACCAGTGTGCAAAATAATGGTATGGAGAACTAAAAATAAATCAAGGAATTATTTGAAACCCAATTCAGCAAGTTCTCCAGAGTAAAGATGGAAGAAACTATCCTGGAAGAAGCAGGAATCAAAATACATGAAAAATTCATCTTAGTTACTGAGACACAAACCAGCAGCTAAGTGATGGATGTAACTAGGCCAGTGTGCTACCTCACCTTGTAATTGCACAACTGATTCCTCCATGTTTTTCTGATTCATACAGCTCTGGCTGCTCTTTGGTTATGATTAAATGTGTTTGTCAGCCTGCGCCCAGGTCTCGCTTTCCATATAATTTTATTGTTGATGTGAAAGATTGATGTTAACAAAAACGGAAATTTATTTTCCCGTTCTCTTTGGGTGAGCCTCTGTTGCAGCTTACCCAAAGTCAAGGAATTATTAAAAAAAAAAAAAAAAAAGCACTGCTGCCCTTTGAGAGATTATGAAATTGTTCTATCCTGCTGCTGTCTTTAAATAAAGAGCCTAGGTGATACTCAAACAAAGCACTACAGTAAGTCTCTTTTCGAAGAGTGGTTTCAGTAAAATTTCCCAAATCAGCTTTTTAATTTGACAGCTTATCAGGTCTTTCTGTCAGATAATGCCATATAATAATGCTTCTCTGAATCTGCAGACAGATTTTTTTTTTCCCTTTATTTTTCGTCTTGGATATCCTGGTAAAATACAAAGGCTCATCCCTTCTTAGACTTGTTAGATCCTGTAATTAAATTCAGATCTTGATAAAATGTGTGGCACAGTTGTCATTACTTGATCACAGAAGGTGTAACACCTTTCAGTTAAATACAGCAAGGTAGCACAATGGAAGGAGAAAGAAAATGTCAAATGAGCAGTGATTCAGAAAAACGTTTTTAAAATACTGAAAGAAACAGAGATCTGCTCTTTTTGTATCTCGTGGCAGAGGATGGGCCAATACCTCCTTACCATAATTAGGCACAGGGTGGTATGGAAATGGAATTTCTGAAGACAACAAGCTCCAGGGATTCAAGTTAGAGGAAGGAAATGGGAATGAAAACAGAATGAGAGATGGCAAGTCTGTCACAGCTGGTCCCTTTCACCCCTTCAGGAAAGCCATTATCTATTAACAATTCCCAAAAGTCAGATCACAAAAGATGAAATATTGCGAATACTTAGAGGTTCTTTTAGGAACTTGTATTTGTCTTGGCATAGGTTTTCTGTGTAACCTGCAGCATCACACTCACCCAATCTAGTAGGGTAAGTTAGAAATGGAGGATTAACATCTTGTCAGTTAAGAGAACAATTTACTCAAGCTCTTTCCCAAGGAATTTTAGCTGCACAGTTTCCTTAGCAGTATAATGCTGGTATCTCTGATGGCATCAATGATTTAAAAGAAATTTGTCATTCTTCTTTTCTTTCCCAGTGGCAGGGCCGTGTTGTCCGTGCAGAGATTTGAACACCAGATTCCTTTGTTTCTCTTTCCTTCCAGCCTCCAGTGGGTTTGTATCTCATTACACAGAACTTTATATAACGTGTCACTCGCTGAGCCAAGCCCGTAATTCACTCACCCCGCTAAAATGATTTTTTGGTGGCACAGAAGCTGGTATGGCTGTGACAGTGCCCCTTTGCTGAGGTGCCTCACTAGATGAGCACACACCTGGCTCTGCTCTAAGGCCCACACTGAAGCTCCCAGGGGCTGGTTGAGCGTGCAGGAGCAGAGACAGTGCTGTGTGCTCCTCCCGCACTGCACTCTGTTTCCATTGTCTTCTGGGGCAAGCCTGAAGCCAGTCTGCAATGGGAGCCTTTCTCAGGACACAACAAATCAATGTGGTGCTGAGCCTTCCAACCAGACAATCTGTTATATGGAAAATATTAATTTCTCTGCAGTGCTATTGTGTTTTAGGTGCTCTCGGAAGATGAGGTATTTTTTTATTTGGGACACATTCGTGCATGTGTCCCAAATATATTTTACTGGTGGCATGAGGTGTGACAGAAGTATAGTACTTTTATGTCTGCAGGATAAGAACTTCCATTAAACTAACTAATTCAGAAATAGTCACTATAATTCATACTGCAGCAGGGAAAACAGCAACTTGCTCTGTCCTAGATATATTTTCCAGAGAGCGAACTGCATTAAGCAGGTATCCAGAAGGAAACAAATCATTGCTGTCTGGAACATATGAGTCTGCACATTCTTTACACTCTCTTCCTCCCCTTTGTGCCCTGAGAACACAGGAGAGATGTACACCCATCTCTTCATCCTGTGGTGTGATGAGATTTCTTTAATCTTAAGCCCTGTTGGTTAAAAAAAACCCAAAACAACCAAAAACAACACATTGCAGCTGCAGCATCTATCAAAATTGCACACTGTCAAAATTATCTTTTTCTTTAATACTTTGGGTTTGAGATTAATGGCATCTTGTTTGCAACAAATTCTACTGTTGTATTATATCATGCATATACAATTAAATTCAGAGTGTTCCAGGAGTGTTCAAAGAGCTACCTTGACCCTAGCAAGGTATAGCTAAGCCAAAGGATTTTTTTGGTTTTCAGTCTATCCTACCTCTCAAAAAAGAAAACCTTGAATGATTTGTGTAACCTAGAACTCTTGTGAGCTTCA
The DNA here is from genome assembly GCA_013397795.1 of Orthonyx spaldingii. NCBI lineage: Eukaryota > Metazoa > Chordata > Aves > Passeriformes > Orthonychidae > Orthonyx > Orthonyx spaldingii. Next base: position 186,186 of record VZTJ01006161.1, on the reverse strand, counting down.
CAAGGGTCAGATTGTGTAGTATACAGCATTTCAAATAAATTTGAAGCAGAAATTGAATATCCCTCAGTGTATCAGAAGCATGAAACATTATGAAGGGCATCCTAATTTCAATCCCTTACATGCACAAGTTAACTGAATTAAAGGCAGTGAAATTATGCTTTTACACATTGGTTTAATTGAGATGTGAATGGTTTATTTTCCTCAGTGAACTATTTCTAAGGAGTTAAATGGCTTTTCTGGTGCAGCATCGGGTCTAGTAGACATTAAAAAATGAATGAAATATGATATCGTCAAGGTTAAGTATATATAAAGATAATTTTGATTTACTTGTTTTACAGAACTGATGGTTAATAGAGGGAAGGTTTAAATTTTTTTAAATGACAGTTACACAATAGGGAGAGAATAATAAATATGCCCTTTGCAAAAGAACAAATGGTGCTAAAAATATAACTGTAGCTGGGTATAGGGCTAAATCTTGAAAGCATTTTCTCATTTTCAGAGCCCAGCAATTGCCTTGTAGCAATTTTCAACCAAGGGATTCTTGAACATCTCACTTTAGGGTCCCAGTCCTGGAGCTTCTCTCGTGCAAATTCAAGTGAATTTTTGTCTGAACTAAAATACAAACTCAGCTATAGCTGCACTATCAATTTCAGAAAGCTGTGGTAAGATATGGTACACATGAAGGATTTGGGCAGAGAGGTTTCAGGCTCAGTTTCAGGGTTCCTCCTCCCCTTCTATTAAAGCTCCCTCTGGTGCTCATGGGTATCCTGTGTAAAAATCATCCTTTAAGAGCCAAATTGCATTCATAGAGGAGCAACACTGCAGAGGGTGGCACGGCAGTGACTTTGGGGAGCCTGCACATCACAGCCACACATCTCATTTTCAACCCCAAAGCTGGTGGATACTCCTCATCCAAGTGGTGAGCAGTGAATGCAGTTAATTTTCCATTACTCAGCCTGATCTAGTAAGCTCAGTATTGCATACAATTGATGGTTCTCAGTGAGGGGCACTCACTGACTGGAAACCCCCCGGCCACTGGGGTTCTCTACTGGCTCTAAAAAGGTTATGACAATGTAGACAGTGGCCTGGAGAAATATAATTCCAAGGAGACACTTGTGGGGGTCTCGTCTTCCAGGTTGCTCTGTATGAAGCATCACGTGAGGCTGTGACAAAGGAGTTCATGGAAATCTCTTTGTGGGCACAAACAGCTAAGGCATTAAGAATTGGGGAGGATTTTGCCACCTTTTGCAGCACTTTGAAGTGAGCTCTGGAACAGGTATCAAAGTCAGTACCTGGGGTCTGTGGTTCTACGGAAGAAAACAAATTGCTGTGTGTGTAATGAGATCCCTGGAGAGGCACAATCCTAAGTGATTTATACTGTCAGAAAGAAAACTATGCAGTGACTTGATTACAGTCTAAGTGCTTTCAGGAGGAGAAAATAGAAGATGCTTGCAGTGCTCTTTAGCCATTCCTAGAAAGCTGTAGCCAGAACTAAGAAATTAATGGAAGAAATGAGCACGGAATTTCAGCAGTGAGTTTTGGAATTCACTTCTGAGAGATTTACCTCTGTGGTGTGTCATCACGCCAGGAGAAGGTGGTTTCCCAGAAGTCCTGAGTAAGCCTGTTACAGGTTATAAATTAACCAAAGAAGAGTTTCATGGCTGAATACCTGATTTAGTGGGTCAATAGTCATATCCTGTGATGTGCAGTTGACATTAGGCATATGTCTTAGGAGTGTGTTATCAATATAAGAATAACGCTGTGGTAGCAACATGTTCATAATGCAGATATAGCAATAATTTTCCAGGAATTAAAGTCAGAATTGAAAAAAATGTTTCCAGGTATCATTTCTATATCCAGCAACATTACGGTGCTAATCAACTACTGTGCAATGCCTTAAATATCTCAGTCCTATTGCATCAAACTGAGAATGTGCTTGCAAAAGAGCAGAAAGAGAATACTGGAAATATTACTTAAATCCTAATATATCATTTGTCTTTCTCAGCTTTGTATATTTCTACATCCATAAATCCTGATATGTAAGCAATGATTCTTAGTTAGCTGTTTGCTTATCCGTTCTGTCTGATAGCTCACAGTTTGTTGCATGTAATTTTTGCAGTAGCTGACTTTAGTTAAAGAGCATTCCACGGAGCAAGCCTGCATGCAGCTTTTCCAGCTGAGCTGGAGAGATGAACCATGCTGCAGGAGTGTGTCAAAAATAATCTGCTGCCTGTACCCTTCCCTTATCTGTCATAGCTCTGTGGATGTGAGCACCATGGGTGTTCTGTGCAGAAAACAAAATGGGATGTTGCTCCAGTCCTTGTCAGGATCCTGTTTTAGCCTTGTACTTTATTGGTGGTAACAATCCATCCTGGCTGTTGGACATATTTTACTGTTAATTGAATACACTTCAGCCTCAGCGGTGAAACTTTGTTTCTAAGTTTTAGCCTTCTGCTTTAGAAGCAGTGGCAAATCTGTGAACATGGGAATAAAAGCAAGGACAGGAGGCAGCCTTCTTTCCCCACCTATTCTGTTGAGTCCATGCCAGTACTTTCATGGGTGATGATGGACAGCAGATTGATGGGCTGATGTAGTCCTTCCTGCTCAGAGTCCTAATTTTGACTTGAAATGTGCTTATTAAACTGAAATGCATTAATATTTTATTACTAAGTCATTTGCACATTTTAGCTGTTAGTGTATTATCTGCTTTGAATTAGATGCTTATTTAATACTTCACCTTGCTCAGTAGCATCATTTAGAAATAAAAATAATTTAAATAGCATATTACATTATATTTAATAATGCATTAGTGCTTCGTGTTAGAGAAGCTACAAGAGTTCATAAAGCTGGAAAGACGATAATATCCTTATTTAATTTCAACATGGTGGGTTTCAGTATGTTTTTAAAAGGTCAAGTGGTTTCCTGAGAAAAAGTAGATGTGTAAATTGTGCTAGCAGAGCTATTTTCTTTCTAAAGATGATCTTTTTCCCATTTAACATTTCATAAGTGTTTCAAAGTTGAAGTCAGGTCTACACTGTGGATATTGCATCAGCAAACGGATTTTTGTAAAACAAAATGAAAAATTAAACATATTGGCAGTTGACTAGTGATTATCCATTTCCTTGCAAATTCATATATGCTTAAATAGTCCAATATTGATTGTTTCTTCATTCTGGTGTTTCAGCTCAGATTTGCTCTGAAAACCAAGGCAGTAAATGTAGACATATGTGAAAGTTAGCTGCCAGCTTCGCACTGCCCATCCAAAATGTGGCCTTGCTAACCTTTAAAACAGAGCAGCTCATCTCTTGGGAGTGTGTCCTGGGCAAGAGCTTAAAGATGCACATGTGTTAGGACTGGCTTTGGAGTCACTGGCTTTTTCTTCTAGAGGTCCAAGGCTCCCTGGACACCATCTGTCATCTGAAAACATCCAAGGGGAGAGCTGTAGCTTCCAAGATGTTTTCATGCCATGATTTAGGAAGGCACCAGAGAATTGTTTCTGTGCTCGATGCTCAGTGTGTCTTTATGGACTTCTACAGAATAGGGTGCACTGGAATGGACTTTCCATGGATGTGTTTTGTGCCAACACCGACAGCCTTTCTCCTGCCTGTTCCCCACACAGGGTCTTTACTCTGCAGTGGGTCTTTGTCCCATTTGTACACAGAAAATATGAGAAGTCTTGAAGCACAGATATCAGGAAAATGACAAATGTGTTATGGTAACCAGATGTTCCCTTCCTTGAGAACTTCCTAAACTGTGCAAGAAGGAAAATATAGAAGACTTTTGAAAATAGAAATTCAGAGTATCTGAGCTATGAACTTTTCAAGTCTCTTCAAAATTGCCATCTCAAAACAAAACCAAATGTTTCACAACAGTTCTCAGCCTTCTAAGTTATACTAGACAAAAAAAAAAAAAAAAAAAAAAAAAAAAGAG